>JADRCC010170883.1:0-10032 GCA_019843855.1 Hylomyscus alleni | reverse complement strand
CCCTGATGACTAAGGATGTTGAACATTTCTATAGGAGCTTCTTAGCCATTCAGTATTCGTCAGTTGAGAATTCTTTGTTTAGCTCTGTATCCCATTTTTAATAGGGTTAATTGTTTCTCTGGAGTCTAACTTTTTAAGTTCTTTATATATATTGGATATTAGCCATCTATCAGATATAGGATTGGTAAAGATCTTTTCCCTATTTGTTGGTTGCCATTTTGTCCTATTGACAATGTCTTTTACTTACAGAAGCTTTGTAATTTTATGAGGTCACATTTGTCGATTCTTGCTCTTAGAACATAAGCCATTGGTATTCTCTTCAGGAAAATTTCCTAGTGCTGGAGACTCTTCCCCACTTTCTTTTCTATTAGTTTGAGTGTATCTGGTTTTATGTGGAGGTCCTTGATCCACTTGGACTTGAGCTTTGTACAAGGAGATAAGAACGGATCAATTTGCATTCTTCTACATGCTAACTGCCAGTTGAGCCAGCACCATCTGTTGAAAATGCTGTCTTTTTTCCATTGTATGGTTTTAGCTCCTTTGTCAAAGATCAAGTGACCATAGGTTTGTGGGTTCATTTCTGGATCTTCAATTCTATTCCATTGATCTATCTGCCTGTCACTCTACCAATACCATGCAGTTTTTGTCACAATTGCTTTGTAATACTGCTTAAGGTTTGAGATGGTAATTCCATCAGAGGTTCCTTTATTGTTGTGAATAGTTTTCACAGCATGGAACAAACATGTCAAACAGGAATAAGAAAGGCCCGAGTGAGAGTCAAAGGACATAGTGTGGATTTTGTAGTTCTCTTTCTCAGTGAAAACAACCTCAGCACACTGCAGGACCAAAGCTAAATATAGTCATGCCCCAACACCAAACTGCTATATGTTTATTATTAGCATAGACTTTAATGATTAGGAAAAGAAAAGAGAAAGAGACTTTAAAGACTCGAAAAAAGGCAAGAGACTCAGACAAAATTTGCTCTGTAGTACTGGCAGTGGGAAGAGCTGCATGGAACAATGCTCTCTTGACAGCAATAGATGGAAGCAGTATTAGGGGCCATTTTATATTAAAATTGTGGGGGGCCATCTTTTAAAAGACCTCTCTGAACTATAGAAGTGGGTCAGCATTTAGGAGCACTTCATGCCCTTCTGGAGACCTAGGGTTGGGTTTCCGATACCTGCAAAGTGGCTCACAGCTGCCACTCCAGTTGCACAGAATCTTAAACACTTTGCTGGTCTCCAACAGGGCCGGGCATGTGTATGGTCCGCATACAGGCAAAGCACACACAGATATAAAATAAAATTAGAATATATCTTTAAAAGAGTATGATTTTGGACTAATCTTTTAAACATGTTCAACAAAATTCTTCTACAGATAGACATTGTTTGCCTCAGATTCACAAATTATTCAACAAAGAAGAAAATGAATTAGACCAAAATCCACAGGAAAACACATTCACAATTTTAACTGGCAAGCTGGGTATTGCAAAGAACAGCCTGGGAGGGGTGACAGCATCAACAAGCTAGCCTTTGATGATACGGAGAACATCTGTGACTTCACCTTACAAAAGACTGTTCACTGGCAGTTTGGATCCTGGATTTCAGTACAAAGAAGCAAGGCTTGTACCAGCAAACATGTGAAAAAATGCACTCAGACTCCACACATGGATCCGGCTCTTTCTCCATTTGTTTTTTTTTTCTCCTTTACTTAACACTCCATTCCATCTTAGCAAACCCACTATGCTGTGCTGAGCTTCTCTTTCTCTTTTAATTTGCTTCCACTTCTCTTTCATTCTAACACATGTTCAATCTTTTATCATTATTTTATTTTTTCATTTTCTTTCTGCTAGGATGTTCAGAAGGGAAAATATTTGCTGCCTTTTGGTGTTCTTGAATCCTTAATTTCCTGAGATCTGTGATCGTTTTACTTTATCTGATTATATTTATTTATTTCCATCTTTATCAATAACTAGAAGTATTTTCTTCTTTATTATTCAGGATTCACTAAATGAGAAGAACTAACAAAATGGATCCACACATATTAAGTGTGCTTTATTAGATTGGCTTAGAAAATGATGTCTAAGTAATCTAATAATATCTCTATCACACTTAGGAGGCTATAAATCAGTAATTTGTCAGTCCACAAAACTGGACAGTTCAGGTGTCTCAAGGTGGATATAAGAGTCCTAGAGAGAAGCTGGTCAGTTTAAGGTAGAAGCCTGAAAAAGCTGGTTTTATTATCAGCAAATAAATGCCACAGCAACAGTATAGAGGAATTTATCAGAAAGAGTATAGGCAAGCAGTTACAAAAAGTAAGGTTTCTTTCTTCCATATCCTTTTATCTAGGTTGAAACCAGAAAGTGCCCACATGTAGGGTGAATCTTCATACTTTAGGTAATCTTGTCAAAATATCCCTCACAAGAATATCCAACAAAATGTGTTTTACTGACCCAGTGAGGGTAACAAACAATATTAGTCTTCATAAGTCCTTCACATGTTAGCTTTAATAGTAACTTTTCTGTTGCTATGATAAAAGAACATATGGAAGAGAAAATATATTTGTCTATAGTCCCAGAGATATAAGACTCTATCCTTGGCAGAGATGCATGACACCAAAAAGCAAACAATATCAAGAAGAGTTCACATCTTGAATAATGATAACTAAGCAGATAAAGTGGGTCTTTTAATGCCATAAAGTACCTCAGAGACATAATTCTTCCAAGCTGATCCAACTAAATCTCTCTAAACAGTGCCACCATCTGAGAGCCAACTGTTCAAATATCAGAGACCATAAAGGATAATTTTTATTTGAATCACCACATCAACTTGACATCCAATCACATCTCTTGTGTCCTACTTAATTTCCAAATGAAAATAACAAGTTTGTAATCTCACCTAACCTAGTATAACTGTCTCATTTATGACTTTAAAACCATTATATACTATGAGAAAATAATCTAAAACTATTAACATTATCTCATTTGATATAAAATTACATAATGAAGAAGAAAGTTAAATGTCTGCTATTTATATGTACATATCCATAAACATGAAGTTTATAGCAGTTACTATCCTCTTTTCTGCAATTGGTTACCTGTCCTTAGCTCTCATCTATTTATTTAGAATTTCACATATCTTGATCATATTCTTTCTTATCCTTAACTTCTCTCAGATGTGCCCAATTTCCCCCTCTCTGTGATGGGAATATGAGTGAATTGAATTCCTGAAGGTCTTATGCATGCTGTTATAGTATTCATACGTGCATCAGCCACTTTGTGTGTGAAAAGCTCTGTTTCCTGGAAGACTTCTGTCATTTCTGGTTCTTAGAATCTTTCTGCTTCTTCTTCCTTATAGATCCTTGATTCCTGAATAGATGTTTGTGATTAAGGCATTCAATTTATGGATGAATATTTCAAAGTATCATGCTTTCTTCACATTGTCCAGTTGTATGTCCATGATAATTAACACTTACTGCAAGAAAAAACTTATCTCTAATGATGGGTGGGCAATGTACCGACCTATGGGTATAGGAATATGTCACTAAAAATAAATGTATTTCTATGCTTGTTTAACAAAAAAGTAGTAGTAGGTTTTTCTACTAGGGCTCATGACATATCTATTCTCAGGTTCTTTACCTAATAGTGTATGTATGAGTTCCATTTGTGAAGAGGGCCTTGAATAAAATTACAAAGTTGCATAACCATTGCACTAATGGGCATATCTCTAGCTCACTCTCAGTACACCATCTTTGGGCAAATACTCAACCTAACCAATGGCATAAACTTTTGTTGTCTTTCTATGCAATTTCCATTTGGAAACCAGGATCTCTGCTCATTAGGCTCATGTAAAGAAACTAAGCCTAATCAGTTTTATGCTACTTTAAATATTTTTCCAAACCATTCTCACACACATTCCCGAGAATCCTTCTTGAATGAATTAGCAGACTCTTCATGTACAATACTCCCTATTTCATGTCTAAAACCCCATTTAGATTTGGTTATAGGTATAAAGGTATTGATTGATAGAGACTGAAATATATATGTAGTATGTTAACTTAGTTGGCATCCACTTACAAGAAGTATCTTTCTGGGATTCCACTCAAGATTAATTCCACCAGACAATGGCAGACATGGTTATACTAATGTGGTGTGAAAATAAATCTTTTGCTAAGAGTATGGAAAACTACTTTCTGAAGTAAAATAAATACTTTAGAATGTAAGTGTTCAAAATACTGAGCAGCATTTAATGAAGTCTAATTTTCCATCTAACCAATAAGGTGTGGCGAGATATGATTGGCTTAGAATTTAGGAGCTTTGGATTTGCTCAAACACTGTATATAACCTTATAGGCTGGGCAATGAACTCAGAGCTGCACCCTGATACTGGCCTCCAGATTTCTTGGGATTTGTTACATTTTGCTTCTCACTCCCTCCCTACCCTCATCCTCAGTCCTGTTTCCACAAAGTATACATACTTTTTCATGAATAATTTGGTGAAGATTCTGTTTATTGGCATCATACTTATTCTTATATTATCACTTCCCTTTTGTTCATTTGAAATTAATACTTTAGGAATGGCCCATGGTTTAAAACTGTTTGCTAGTCTTGCTGAGGATATAAGTTCAGTTATTAGCATCCTTATAGGTGGCTCACATTCACCATTAACTCCAGCTCCAAGAGATCTGGTGCCCTCTTCTGTCTGCCTTGGGTTTTTGCACTCTACTCACATAACCTGATATAGATACACATAAACATATGTAAATGGAAGAAAATAAAAATAAATCCTGGCTCAGTAGTTGAGACCACTTGTTGGTCATGGAAAAAACTCAGAGTCAATGTATAGAACCCATGTAGTGGCTCACAACCATGATTGTCCAGTTCTTGTGGAAACTGACACCATCTGATCTACATGAATACTTGGCACAGATGTGATATACTTAAAAGCTTGCAAAACACTAAATCATTTAAATTAAATAATAAAAAAATTATAAAATAAATCTTTTTAAATTGATTTTTTGTTTAAAATAAATCCCTTTCTCATAAATATAGCCTGATTGTAGTTTTCTCTCCCTCTACTTCTCCCAGATTTTTCCCACCTCCACTTTCATGGGAGTCAACTCCTTTTCTTTCATTAGAAAAGAACAGGTTTCTATGAGACAACAACAAAGTGCAACAAAACTGAAATGAATACCTTGAGTATTTTGAAAACAATTTGACTATTTTCATCTTCTGTTATCATGCAGAACATGTCCACTTGAAGTAATCATTTCTTTCATTATTTTTCAAGGGCTTTTATTTGTCTTTCATTTTCAAGTAAAAACTATGGACTTTTCTTGTCTTTATTATTTGTGGATTGAAATTGTTAGCCATTTCTGTAAATTTATTAACCATCATCTCACTTAATATATCTTCTGTCCTCTGTGCTTTGTTCTTTTAAAGCTATACTAATATCAAATGGTCCTTGCTGTTCAGCAAACAAAAAGAACTCCATCACTGGTAGTACAGGGAGCCCCAAGAGAATCTGGTACATGATGGCATGTTACTCATGGTGTAATTACGTTGAAATTAATACTTCAAAGAAACACAATGAAAACTGGTGATAATTAACCACAATAACTTCATAAGTATAAAAATGTGGATGGTAATACTTTACTGATGAAAGAAAAGCTTTCTTTATGAAAAGATACTCCTTTTTGGTGATTAATTGTATCTAAGTACAAGGAACATATGAGAACAATGTTCTAAAAATTGCTTAAATAGAAGTGTTTTGTCTCTTGGTACAACTCATTTCTATTGGCTGAGTAGATAATGAGAATTCATCCTATCTTTCACAATTTATATCATCAGCATCTGTGTTCCTCTTGTTAGTGACTCTGGGGACCAAGATATGTTATGCTGAAAAGTCTTGCATCTGCTTGTGCCCTGAGCTGCCACTTCACATTAGATAAGAATTTCTACCTTAATAAAATTAAACTGTTAAGTTCTCATAACATTTCATATTATAAGAATGCATAGTTTTTCATCCTATCAACTCATAATTCATCCAGTCCCTTAAGGTTCATATTTCATGAAATTCTTTCTCAGGAATTGGTGAGTATTACTTAAATTTGATTTTCATAGATCTATTCACAGTGAGTCCAAGTACATATTTATAATTGCATGTCTTTTGTAGAGAGCCAAGTGTCACTTTTTGCCAGCTGTTAACCCCCGGCCAAACCAATATAATTAGTTTGGGTAATTACTTCTAGTTCTTCAGGAATAATTGAAATCATTGCTTCCTTACTTCACTTTGGAATTAAATTGATGGGTTATTCCCATGTAAGAACTTGTAACTTTTAATTTTACTTACTCTTAATATATTCCATACCAAATTAAATATGTACTTCAAACTCTTCCTCTTCTATTTAAATACATTATAATCAAACTATTACAAACCACACTTAACTGAAAAGCACTGGAATATATTACTCACACTGAGTATTTTAGTTTGAAATATTCCTGGTCTTATGACTTTTTATAAAGTTTTTATAAGTTTTTATAAAGCTGGGGAAGCTTCTCTCTAACATAAAAATGAACATTGATAAAAAGAAGGCAGTGATAACTAGATGATTCGGATAGCCTTATGTCTTTTCAAGTTCTATCAATAGCCATAGTCATTTTCCCATAGGAATAAGAGAAATGTCAGTAAAAAATTTAAGTAGCTTTTCAAATCATTATCTCCATTATCAACATTTAAAATAGGTTTATTTGGATTAATTTAATCATATTGTTCTTGTGTTTGAATACAAAATTTTCAAAATTACATTGGCTTTGGTGTCAAGAATAAATGATAATTTTTGTATTCTCACTTATTAACTATATTGCATTCGCTAGTAATTTATATTTTAGTCTTATAAGTTTTAATATGTATAATTGAATGAATGTCTCATATCAGTGTTTATTAACTAAATAAGATACACACACATATATACACACACATATATATGTATATATACATACACACACACACACACACATATATATATGAAAAATAATAAAAATCAAATAACTTCAGTATTTTAGATCACTTCTGGTTAAAAAAAAACATTAGTGATGATATGTAGGAGTTCGGATTTTCTTACCAATTAGAAATAGTCTGTTTTCTGAGTAATATATATTTCCATATGATTTTGTGCAATTTCTTCAATGATAAACAGATGTTAAGCAGTTTCAACCAATGCATTCTTACTAACATTTATGAGAGTTTAATTTATGAGTTACTACACCCTTATAGAAAACTGAGAAAATAAACTCTTTGTTCCATATCAATCTACCAAAATAGAAGTATTTATTGGTAGGTAGTAACTACAAATGATTGCACCATAGAGAATATTTTTGTTAATTTATTTTTTAATTAACTTAATTTTATTTTTTAGTAATTCAGATTATATTAGAAGTAATGTAGCAGATGTGTAACTTGGTCTTCATGTGGGTCCCCTATCAATTGGAGCAGGAATTGTCTCTGAGTGTTGCCTGCCTTTGGATTCCTTTCCCCTAGCTAGCCCTCCTTGTCTAGCTTCAGTGGGAGAGGAAGTGCTTAGTCCAGATGTGACTTCAAGTGCCAATGTGGGTTGTTACCCAAGGAGGGTCTCCCTTTCTCTTAGTGGAGGAGGGGTTTGTGAAGGAGTGGGAGGAGAGTAGGGAGGAGGGGCAGTGATCATAACAGAAAATGAATAAATAAATACCTTTAAAATTAAAAAAGAAATAGATATTTTACTTGACTGTATTATGAGTTAGGCAATCTTCACTTCTCAATCTAATTTTACATAATTCCATACAAGAAAATATGTATGGATTTTAAATTCATTATTACCAATAATACTGAAAAGTTATAATGCCTGGTTTTATTAGTAGAATGCCTTGAAATAATAGAATAATTGCATCATCTCCTTTTCCCAGTCTGTGAAGTTCCTGTCATACCAACATCTATACAAACAAGTTAAATAGATAAATAAAAAGACTTCATTGCTATTATCTTTTCTTTTCTTTTTTTTTGCACAATCACATGTGTATCATAGACTCAACTGTAAATGGCAGAGGACAACTTTCAGAAGTGATTCTCTTTCTACTGTTTATTTCAGGGAGTAAAGAATCATGAGGATTTTGGCTAGGAAGTAGTCAGAGTTGCTTAGAAGAATAAAACAGGTTAACAGCTGCTCAGATATTGTGCCATGGAGCTTATTAAGTAAATCTTATAGTCTTTATTTCAGTTATTTGGAATCTAGCTGGAATAGAGAACAGAAAATCATTTCCTTCCCCCTCGACAGGGTTTCTCTGTCCTGGCTGTCCTGGAACTCACTCTATTATCCAGGCTGGCCTCAAACTCAGAAATCTGCCTGTGTCTGCCTCCCAAGTGCTGGGATTAAAGGTATATGCCCCCATCATCTTTTAAAACATGAATTTACACAGCTCCTGGGTGTCAAGAGTACATTTTAAACAAAGTAAATTACATAATATTTTCCTTATTTTAAAATATTCATTTATTTAACGTTAATTGTTTGTCTTACCAAACAGGTAGTTTATAACAAAGTTCTGTTCAAATGAGCCTGTGTTTCTTTTACAGATATTAAGTGTGTTAAGAAGATGAATTACCTACAATTAAAATTATTTAGAATTATTCAAAATTTGCATTTTTCTCTATTGGTTGACTTTAAAGGTATTTTAAAACCATCTGAGGAATTTTAGAATTAATGTGTTGGAATATGTCTTCTTAGTATAATTGCTTAATTTGTTGCCAATTCACTATACTTTAAAATGTAAGTTAATATCTTTTGAATGCTAGTACTGAATTTTTAATGTAACAATAACTTTAAGACATACAGTATATCCATTTTATTTCAATTTTTCTACTCACAGGAATATAAACACCAGGCCATCCATCAGAACTGAGACAAGCCAAACCACAGGACTTAATTCCATTTCCCTAAAGATTTATTGCTAGTGGTATTTAACATTGAAGTAAACATATTGTACTTTTCTTGTGAGAAAAAAGTTTTATAATTTTTTCAATCTAAAATAATCTTCATACTGTAATAAAACTTCACTATTCTAGTAGACAATTGATGCTTATAAATATTTTGTGAAAACACATTTTGACATAGTAAGAAATTAATATTTTGAAATTACTAAGTTTTAACAATTTAACAAGCATATAATCCTGAATGAAGTAATCCAGTCACAAAAGAACACACATTGTGTGCTCTCCCTGATAAGTGGATATTAGCCCAATTGGACATAGTACCACCTGAGGACCCAGCTATACCATTCCTAGGCTTATACGCAAGAGATGCTCCAACACATAACAAGGAAACATGCTCCATTATGTTCATAGCAGCCTTACTTATGATAACCAGAAGCTGGAAAGAATCCAGATGTCCCTCAACAGAGAAATGGATGCAGAAAATGTGGTACGTTTATACAATGGAGTATTATTCAGCTATTAAAAACAATGACTTAATGGAATTCTTAGGCAAATGAATGGAACTAGAAAATATCACCCTGAGTGAGGTAAGCCAGTCATAAAAGAACACACATTGTATGTACTCACTAATAAGTGGATATTAGCCCAAACGCTCAGAATACCCAAGATACAATTCACAGACTACATGAAGCTTAAGAAGAAGGAAGACCAAAGTGTGGATGTTTCAGTTCTGAAAAAGGGGAACAAAATATGCACAGGAGGAAATATAGGGACAAGGTGTGGAGCAGAGACTGAAAGAAAGGCAGTCCTCCTGGGGATGCATCCCATATACAGACACCAAACCCAGACACTATTGTGGTTGCCAAGAAGTGCTTGCTGACAGGAGTTTGTTTTAACTGTCTCCTGAGAGGCTCTGCCAGAACCTGATAAATACAGAGGTGGATGCTTATAGCCAACCATTGGTCTGAGCATGGGGATGCCAATGTAAAAGTTAGAGAAAGGACTAAAGGAGCTGAAGGTGTGTGCAACTTCATAGGAAGAACAACAATATCAAACCATCAGATCTCCCCCCC
>JADRCC010170874.1:0-10086 GCA_019843855.1 Hylomyscus alleni | reverse complement strand
GCAAGGAGTTGCAGAGACTAACTATGGAGCAGAGACTGAAGGAAGGGCACTCCAGCTTGATATAGCTGTCTCCTGAGAGGCTCTGACAGTACCTGACTAATACAGAAGTAGAGGCTCACAACCATCCATTGAACTGAGTACAGGATACCCAATGAAGAAGTTAGAGAAAGAACTAATGGAGTTGAAGGGTTTGCAGCCTCTTGGGACAAACAACAATATGGACTGACCAATGCCCTCAGAGCTCCCAGGGACTAAACCACCAACCAAGGACTATACATGGTAGGACTGAATGTGCTGGCAGCATGTGTATAGTAGAGGATTGCATAGTCAGTCATCAAGGAGAGGAGAGGCCCTTGGCCCTGTGAAGGTTCTGTGCCCCAATGTAGGGGAATGACAGGGCCAATAAGTGGGAGAGGGTGGGGTGGCAGACATGGGGAGGGGGGGTAACAGGGGTTTGTTCTAGTTGTTTTTATTTGTTCATTTAAAAAAATAAAATAAAGTAAAAAAAAAAAAAAAAAAGAAAAATTGGCTATCAATTTGAGAGTTGAGATCCCACGAGAAGTGTTGGAGGGACATACCTAAGAAGGTTTGGTGGAAAGAAAGAGAAGGAGAAAGTAATAGAAATCTATTTTAATTAAAATGTATTTAAAAAACAAGACAAAGCAAAACAAAACCAAAATAAATTTACAATATATTCACCAAAATTATCATATAATAAGCTGTAAATTAATGTTACTAACTTTCTGAAATCATAAGAAGTAGCTTGTACAATCACAGCTATCCTAAACCAGAACTCAGGGAAAGTAATAATGTCACCAGATTAATAATGTCAGAAGATATGAGAAAGTAGAGACCCTCAAATTACTTTCCCCTGCCTATGCAAGCAACAAGAGTTTAGAAAGAAACTGTCAACATCAACATTTTCAAAATTAACAAGAGTTAATTTCGAAATTAACAAAACTTGCACATCTCAGTAGTATTTCTTCAAAACAAGAGGCATGGCAAATCCGTGCTGTGCCAATTTTACTTCCCTTAATCCTTTTGCTTTCTCTTTAGAAGCCACAGGAAGAGGCAGAATAGCATTTCGACCACTGATTACTTTCCCATTACTGAGCATGATTGGACCTGTCTGAAAGTTACTTAGAAACCCTGCTTAAAGGGTTTTTCTTCACTTGACTTGTCTTGAAGTCGCCTGTTAATAACTTTCATTTTCCTAGGGTATTTACTGAAAACCATCAGTGCCTATCACTTAAATTTTATATCTGTCTAAGGCCGTGATAACAGCTGGAGCAAACAGCTAGTGAGAAATTTTAAAATAATGAAATTACAATTTCATGAGCCCACTGAAAAGCTTTAGCATATTTTTGACATTCTAGGTAGCTACATGTATACGTGACTACACTGTCACACACAGTGCGTGTGTACAGAATAGGAGACTTGTAGGTTCTAAAGATTTAAGGACTGAAATTTGTGCCAGGATAGAATTCTCAGGAGAAACAGATTTTACTGGCAGCTAAACTTTAGGCTTGGTGCCTTCATGCTTGTGAGAAAACAAATCTGTTTGTTAAGCCACCCAGTCTGTAAGCTTTTATCTGTCAGCATGAAAAGATCAATACAGGCCACTCTAATGATTTTTCATTATTATATGTTCCTTTTGTCTTTTCCTTTTGGGGTGCAGCTAGGGCTCAAACTAGGGGACTTGCACTGTGCTAGATGCCCAACTCATTTGTTTGTGTCCTAATGTTTCTATGACTTTTAAAGAATTTGTATATTCTTGTTGCTTTCTCAGTTTAGTGAGCCATTATTTTCATACTTCACACACGCACACACACACACACACACACACACACACACACATGATTTCTTTTAGGTATTTTAATATATATGTCATTTAGTACTTTTAAACAGTAAATCCAAAATCTGAATTTCCTAAGAAATAATTCCAATCAGGTATTTTTAATTAATTGATTTATTTATTCACTTTACAACCCAATAGCAGCCCCACCTCTCCTAGTTACACCTCTCACAAGTCCTCCTCCGTTCCACCTTCCTTCTGGATATCTACCACCCTGCACCCCACCATAGCACAACAGCACAACAACTTGCTGCAGGACTAGGCACATCCTCTCCCACTGAGGCCAAACCAGACAGTCTAATTAAGGGCCCGAGATCCACAGACAGCAAGCTCAGTGACACCCATGCTCCAGTTGTTGGGGGACTCACATAAACCAAAGCAACATCTGCTACATATGTCCAGGATGCCTAGGTCCAGCTAGTGCTTGCTCTTTGGTTGGTGATTCAGTCTCTGGGAGCCTCAAAGGGTTCAGGTTAGTTGACTCTGTTGGTCTTCCTGTGGAGTGGCTGTCCTCTTCAAGACCCTCATTCCTTCTCCCAAGGGATCTACCATAAGACTCCTGAGCTAATGTTTGCTTGTCAGTCTCTGCATCTCTTTCCAGTGGTTGCTAGGTAGAGTTTTTCAGAGGATAGTTATGCTAGGTTCCTATCTGAAAGGGAAACAGTATCATTAATAGTGTGAGGTATTAGTTCTTGCCTGTAGGATGGGTCTCAATTTGGACCAGTTATTGGTAGGCCTCAGTCTCTGCTCTATCTTTGTCCCTTCACATCTTGTAGGCAAGACACATTTTGGGTGGAAGGTTTTGTGAGTGCATTGTTGTCCTTATCCCTCTACTGGGAGTCCTGCCCAGCTATAGGAAGTGGCACCTTCAGAATCCATATCCCCTACTGCTAGGAATCTCAGTTAGAGTCACCCCTATAAGATCCTTTGGGGCCTCATCCAACCCAGGTCTCTGGCACATTCTAGAGATTGTCCCCAACTCTCGTCTCCCTTTTCTCTCTCCTGCTCCTCTTACATATGATATCACCTCCCCCGGTCTGCTCCCTTCTCCATTCCCTCTTCCACCCAGTTTCATCCTTCCATAGCCTCCAATATCTATGTTGTTTCCCCTTCTGAGAAACATTAAAGCATCCTCCCTTGGGCCCTCCTTGTTATTTGGTTTCTATGGGTCTGTTGATTATCTTATTTTATTAACATGTTATCTTGTACTTTATGGCTAATATCCAATTATATGTGAGTACTTACCATGCATGTCCTTTTGGATCTGGGTTACCTCACCAGGATGATATTCTCAAGTTTCATGCATTTTCCTGTAGAATTCATAATGTCCTTTGTTTTTAATGGCTGAGTAGTATTCTATTATGTAAATGAATCATATTTTCTTTATCCATTCCTCAGTTGAGGGACATCTATGTTGTTTCCAGTTTTTGGCTATTATGAATAAACCTGTCATGAACATAGTTGAGCAAGTATCATTGTGGGATGGTGGAGCATGTTTTGGGTATATGCTCAGAAATGGTCTAACTGGATATTGAGGTAGAACTATTCCTAATCTTCTGAGTAACTGCCAAATTGATTTCAAGAGAGGCTTACAAAGTTTGCAATCCCACCAATAATAGAAAAGTGCTTCCCTTGCACCACATCCTCACCAGCAGGTACTATCATTTGAATTTTTAATATTGGACATTCTGATGGGTGTAAGGTAGAATGTTAGAGTTGTTTTGATTTGCATTTCTGTGATGGCTGGAAACTTTGAGCATTTCTTTATGTGTTCTCAGACATTTGAGATTCCTTTGTTAAGAATTCTCTGTTTAGTTCTGTACCCCATTTAGTACATGAGTTGTTTGGATTGCTGTTGTCTAATTTCTTGGGTGCTTTATAAATTTTGGGTATTAGCCCACTGTCAGATCTAGGGTTAGTGAAGATCTTTTCCCAATCTGACATTTTGTCCTAATGATGGTGTCCTTTGACTTACTGAAGCTTTTCAGTTTCATGTGGTCCCATTTTTCTTAACCTTAGTGCCTGAGCCATTGGAGTTTTTTTTTTTTTTCAGGAAGTTGTCTCCTATACCAAAGAGTTCAAGGTTGTTCCCCACTTTCTGTTCAATTAGATTTAATCTATCTTGTTTTACATTGAAATCTTTGATCCATTTGTATGTGAGTTTTGTGCAGGGTAATAAACGTGGATCTATTTACATTCTTCTGCATGCAGGCATCCAGTTAGACCAACATCATTTGTTGAAGATGCTTTCTATTTTCCATTATATAGTTTTGTCTTCGTAGTCAAAAATCAAGTGTCTGTATGTGTGTGAGTTTATTTCTCGGTCTTTCATTCAATTACACTGATCCCCTTGTCTGTTTCTATAGCAATACCATGAAAGTTTTTATTATTATTATTTATTATTATTAATATTGTACAGTTTGAAGTCAGGGATGATGATACCGCTAGAAGTTCCTTTACTCTTCAAGATTACTTTAACTATCCTGAGTTTTTCGTTTTTCCACATGAAGTAGACAATTGTTCTTTCAAAGTTTGCAAAGATGTGTTTTCAAATGCTGATGGGGATTGCATTGAATCTATAGATTGCTTGGTAAGATGGCAATTTTTACTATGTTAACCCTACTGATCCATGAGCATAGGAGATCTTTCCATCTTCTGATAGCATCCTCAATTTCTTTCTTCAGGGCCTTTAAGCTCTTGTTATACAGGTCTTTCACTTCCTTGGTTGAAGTTTTACCAAGTTATTTTATATTATTTGTGGCTATTGTGAAGGATACTATCTCCCTAACTTCTTTCTCAGCCTGTTTATCACTTGTGTAGAGGAATGCTACTAATTTTTTGAGGTAATTTTATACCCAGCCTCTTTGCAGCAGGTGTTTATCAGCTATAAGAGTTCTCTGGTAGAATTTAGGGGTCACTTATATATACTATCATATCTTCTATGAATAGCAATATTTGACTTCTTCCTTTCCACATTTATATCCCCTTGATCTTCTTTAGTTGTCTTATTACTATTGCTAGATATTCAAATATTATACTGAACAGATAGGGGAAGAGTCATGCTTTGTTGTGCCCCTAATTTTAGTGGAAATGCTTTAAGTTTCTCTTCATTGAATTTGATGTTGACTATCGGCTTGTCCTATGTTGCCTTTATTGTGTTTAGACATGCACCTTCCATCCCTGCTCTTTCCAAGACTTTTAATGTAAAAGGATGTTGGATTCTGTCAAATGCTTTTAAAGCATCTAGTGACCTGATAATTTGGCTTGGGGTTTGTTTGGTTATATGATGGATTATTTTGATGAATTTTCATGTATTTAACTGCTCCTTCTTCTCTTGCAATAAGCCTACATGATTTTGATGGATGATGTCTTTGATATAATCTTGCATTCTGTTTGTATTTTGTTGAGTATATTTATATCAATGTTGATAAAGGAAATAGGTCTGAAATTTTCTTTGTGTGGTTTAGGTATCAGGATGTCTGTGGCCTCATAGAATGAGTTTGGCAAAGTTCCTTTTGTATCTATTTTGTGGAATGGTTTGAGAAGTATTGGCATTAGCTCTTCTTTGAAAGTCTGGTAGAATTCTGCACTAAAACCATTTGGCATGCAGCTTTTGTGGTTGGGAGACTTTTAATGATAGCTTCTATTTCCTTATGAGTCATGGGACTGTTCAGAAAGTTTGCCTGACCTTGATTTAGCTTTGTGTCAAGAAAATCATCCATTTCACTTAGATTTTCCAATCTTGTCGTGTAAATGCTTTTAAATTTAGTCCTATTGACTCTTTGAATTTCCTAGTGGCCATTGTTATGTCTCTCTTTTCATTTCTGATTTTGTTAATTTGGGTACATTCTTGTTGCAGATAGCTCTGGAGCTATTTGTAATTTGATGCTAAGTTCTGTAAGGTCTGAGAACAAGGAATGAGTCAGTACTCAGGTGATTTCCTGTAAACTTTCTTCCCACCTTAATTTGTAAAATAAAGGATAGAGCTAGTAAATGAGCAGATAAAGGGAAGGTGGAGCTGAAAGTTGAGAGAGAGAGAGAGAGAGAGGGAGAGAGAGAGGACAATACAATGGAGGAGGAGGTGGAAGGAAAGAGGAGCAGAAGCCCCTGGCCTGGAGAAACCACCTATAACAAGGGTCTCGTAGAAGAGGAGGATGGTAGTGTAGTGGTAGATCTGCCCAATCTAGGCACACAGCTTGGATTCATATTAATTGAGTTGTGTTTTCATTGCCCGGGCATATTTGGGTTGGAGATTTACCGCAACACAGTCTCTCTGCTCATTGGCTAAGAGTTTTGTCTATCTTGTTGATTTTCTCAAAGAACTAGCTCTTTGTTTCATTGATTCTTTGTACAGTTTTCTTTGTTTCCAATTGATTTCACCCCCAAGAGTTTGATTATTTCCTGCCATCTACTCCTCCTGAGTGTATTTGTTTTTCTTTTCCTAGAGCCTTCTGATGTAGGATGTAGTTTTAATTTGTTAGCATGAGAACACTCCAATTTCTTTATGAGGGCACTTAGTGCTATGAACTTTCCACTTGGCAGTACTTACATTGTTTCCCATAAGTTTTGGTATGTTGTATCTGTGGTCTCTCTAATTTTCATTGAATTCTAGAAAGCCTTTAATTTCTTTCTTTCTTTCTTCCCTGACCCAGTGGTCACTGAGTTCAGTTCCCTGAAGATGTGGGCTTTCTATTGTTTCTGTTGTTAAAGTCCGTCTTTAATCCAAGGTGATCTGATGAAATACTTGGGGTTATTTCAATCCTTTTGTATCTGCTGAGGCTTGCTTTATGGACAATTATATGGTCAGTTTTGGAGAAGGTTCCATGAGGTGCTGAGAAGTTATATTCATTTGCATTTAGATGAAATGTTCGATAGATATCTGTTATGTCATTTTGAATCATAACCTCAGTTAGTTTCACTATTTCTCTATTTTCTGTCCATTTGTGAGAGTAGGGTATTGAAGTCTCCCCCTATTAATGTGTGGAGTTTGAGATGTGATTTTTAGGTTACTAATGTTTCTTTTATGAATTTGGATGCCCTTGCATTTGGAGCATAGATGTTCAGAACTGAGATGTCCTTTTAGTGGTTCTTCCTTTTGATGAGTATGAAGTTTCCTTCCCTGACTCATTTGATTTCTTTCAGTTGAAAGTTTGTTCTATTAGATATTTGAATGGTTACTCCAGCTTATGTCTTAGGTCTATTTGCTTGAAAAACATTTTTTTTAACCAGCCCTTTATACTAAGATAATGATTATCTTTGCTGCTGAGACATGTTTCTTATATACAGCAGAAAGATGGATTCTGTTTATGCATTCATTCAGTTAGCTTGTGTCTTTGTACTGGGGAATTGAGTCCAAAGATGTTGAGAGATATTAATGACCAATGATTTTTACTTCATGTTATTTTGATGTTGTAGTTGAGAGATAGTATGGTGTGTGTACTTCTGTGTGTGTGTGTGTGTGTGTGTCTGTGTGTGTGTTTGTGTATGTGTGTTTCTCCTCTATTGGTTTTGATGGTGTGAAATTATTAATTTCTTGTATTTTCTTTAGTGCAGTTTGACTCACTGGGTTGGAATTTTCCTTGTATCCTCTATAGGGCTTGTTTGTGGAAAGATATTATATAGTCAAGGCTGGCATCTGTGGTCTCTTAAGGTCTGCAAGACCTCTGCCTGGGTCCTTCTAGCTTTTAGAGTCTCTGATGAGGCCTTTTTCCCTTGATGCTTTTAAAATTCTTTCTTTGTTGTGTATATTTAGTGTTTTGATAATAATGTGGCAGAAGGATTTTCCTTTCTGGTCCTATCTGTTTGGTGTTCTATAAGCCTCTTGTACCTTTATAGGCATCTCTTTCTTTAGGTTAGAGAAATTTTGTTCTAAAATTTTATTGAAGATGATTTCTAGGGCTTTGAGCTAGGAATCTTCCTCTATGCCTATTATTCTTAGGTTTGTTCTTTTCATAGTATCCCAAATTTCCTGGATATGTTTTGTCATTAACTTTTTAGATTTTGCATTTTCTTTGATAGGCATATTGATTTCTTCTATTATATATTGTACACCTTAGATTCTCTCTTCCATTTCCTGTATTCTGTTGGTGATGGTTATGTCTGTAGCTCCTGTTCTGTTTCCAAGGTTTTCCACCTCCAGGATTGCCTCAGTTTGTGCTTTCTTTACTGCATCTATTTCCCTTTTCGGATCTTGGACAGTTTCATTCACATCCTTCCTCTCTCTGGTTGCATTTTCCTGTATTTCTTTATTTTTATTTGCTTCATCTTTTAATACCTCTACCTGTTTTGGATGTATTTTCCTGTATTTTCTTAAAAGATTTACTCATGTCATTGTTTTTGCTTTTTTAAAAAAAAAATTTACTTTTTACACTGCAAATTCCATTCCCAGCCCTTCAAACCTATCCTCTGACTACTCCACAAACCACACCTCCTCCCCAACCCTCCTATCTCCACGTGGATGCCCCCACGCCCCACCCTACCTGACTGACCCTGGGACCTCCGGTCTCTTGAGAGTTAGGTGCATCATCTCTGAATAAACACAGACCCGGAAGTCCTCTACTTTAAATGTCCCTATCACCTTTATGAGATTGGATTTAAGATCTTCTTGTGCTTCAGTTTCATTAGTATATCCTAGGGTTTTTTGTAGCAGGATATCCCTGCTCTGCTGATGCTATATTGCCCTAGTTCTTGTATATTGTGTTCTTATGCTGTCCGTTAGGAATCTGGATTTACCTAATGTTTTCTGGATGATTCTTATGGCAGAAGGACTTCTTGGGAAGGTGGGGGGACTATAGGTTATACAACAGAGATATGGGTACCCGCCTTTGCTGTCTGAAGTCTCAGGCAGACTTTACTCTGCAGGCTGGGTGCTGGGCAGACCCTACTCTGCAGGCTGTGTCCCATTTGGACCCAAGGGGGATTGCAGGCAGATATGACTGGAATGAGATTGATAGAACAAAGTTCAAAGTGGATTAGTCTTGGAGCCCCCAAAGATTTCTGGGAGGAAGCAAGATGCTCCTGTGGTTCCTAACAGGTCTGTCAAACTGAAAAGCAAGTTCAGACCTAGACAATGGGGCTGAGGGAACCAAATACAACTCCTCTATCATCTACTTTATCTCCATACTTACATATAGACCACAAGTCCTTGACTATTGCATATCTCATAATTTTTAGATGAAAATTTTTAATTGTATATAATATAATCAACCAGATATGGTATTTCCATATTCTTGAATTTGCAAATTCAATGATTTTGGAAAGCTCAAGCAGTAGGAACACTAATTAGAAGCCAGCCTGCTAAGACTTGATCTGAAAAATACTGTGTAGTCAAAAAATGTAGCTTTATGTACATAGCCCATGGCTTTGTGGTCACAAAAGTAGTAAAATGTGGTATAAGAAAAGGTAAAAGAAAAATGGTCAATTCAGTTGTATAGGTATATTTTGTTGTTTGGATGAATGTAGGTATTCCTGCGTGGTTTCCAGAGTTCTTTCTGCAAAATAAAAAACAAGGTTAATTTCTTTAATGTTTGAGGCTGGGTAAATTATATTATTAAGGGAACTATAACATTCTTTCCATTTTCTCCTATATCCTAAATGATAATTCTTGTTGTAATATGAGTGTGAAATGTCAGAATTCCATTTTGAATATATTGATAGGATTTTGATATATTCATACTATGATGTCATTACTTGGAATGGTATAATAGTTGAGGACAGTTGGAAGGAAGTAATCCTTTGATGCAATGCCTTTAGGGCTAGTCATTGCTCTATTGCCTCCTTATCATCTTTCTGTGTCCTTTCTATCACAAAATGAAGATGTTCCTCTACTTAATAGACACTATGCTGCCATGAAGAACTGATAAAATACATTGGTCCAAGTCACCATAGACTGAATCCTGTGAATCTGTGAGCCAAAAATGCTTCCTGTTAATAAATTATTTATTCCATGTATTTCACAATAATGAAGATTAAACAGAGTAACATGCTTCTTCCAAGAACTCTACTGAAACTAAAATGTAAATTTTAATGGATTATTTTTTGTAACTGAATTTTTTTCTTTTTTTTAAAGATTTATTTTATTTATTTTATGTGTATGAGTACACTCTAGCTGTCCAAATGGCTGTGAGCCATTGTGTGTGTGGTTGCTGTTGAACTCAGGACCTCTGCTGGCCCTGCTCGCTCTGGCGTTGCTTGCTCTCTCATAATTTACTGCAGCTATCTTCAGACACACC
>JADRCC010170871.1:0-18027 GCA_019843855.1 Hylomyscus alleni | reverse complement strand
AGAGCTCCCAGGGACTAAACCACCAACCAAAGAGTACACACGGTGGATCTCAGGGCTCCAGCAGCATATGTACAGCAGAGGATGGCCAAGTCAGTCATCAATGGGAGGAGAGGCTCCTGGCCCTGTGAAGGTTCTATGCCCCAGTGCAGGTGAATGCCAGAGCCAGTAAGCAGGATGGGGTAAGGTGTTGAGCAGGGGGATGGGGGAGGGAACAGGGGTTTGTTTTAGTTTTTGTTATTTTATTTTATTTTATTTCTTTTTGTTTGTTTGTTTGTTTTTGGAGGGGAACCTTGGAAAGGAGAAATTGTAAATAAAGAAAACATCTAATAATAAAAAAGAGAAATGTTCAACATTCTTAGTCATCAGGGAAATGCAAATCAAAACAACCCTGAGATTCAACCTCACACCAGTCAGAATGTACAAGAGCAAAAACAGCAGATGCTGGCAAGGTTGTGGAGAAAGAACACTCCTTCATTGCTGGTGGAAATGCAACCACTCTGGAAAATAGTTTAGCAGTTCCTCAGGAAATTGGACATAGTACTACCAGAGGACCTATTTACACCACTCCTGGGCATATATTCAGAAGATGCTCCAACATGTAATAAGGACACATGCTCTACTATGTTCATAGCAACCTTATTTATAGTAGTCAGAAACTGGAAAGAACCAAGATGTCCCTCAACAGAAGAATGTATAGAGAAAATGTGGTACATCTACACAATGGAGTACTACTCAACTATTAAAAACAATGAATTTATGAAATTCTTAGGGAAATGGATGGATCTGGAGAATATCATCCTGAGTGAGGTAACCCAATCACAAAAGAACACACATGGTATGCACTCTCTAAGTGGTTACTAGCCCAGAACTTGGAATACCCATGATACAATCCACAAACCACAAGAAACTCAAGAAGAAGAAAGACAAAAGTGTGGATACTTCGATCCTTCTTAGAAGGGGCAATAAAATACCCATGGAAGGAGTTGCAGAGATAAACTATGGAGCAGAGACTAAAGGAAGGACAATCCAGAGACTGTTCTACTTGGAAATCCTTCCCATATTCAATCACCAAACCCAGACACTATTGTGGATGCCAGCGTGTACTGGCTGACAGGAGCCTGATATAGCTGTCTCCTGAGAGGCTCTGACAGTGCCTGACTAATACAGAAGTAGAGGCTCACAGTCATCCATTGGACTGAGTACAGGGTCCCCAATGAACGAGCTAGAGAAAGAACCTAAGGAGCTGAAAGGTCTCCAGCCCCTTAGGACGAATAACAATATGAACTAGTACCCTCAGAGGTCCCAGGGACTAAACTCACCAATCAAAGATTACACATGATGAGACTCATAGCTCCAGTTGCATATATGTAGGAGTATCACCTAGTCAGTCATCAATGGGAGGAGAGGCCCTTGGTCCTTTGCAGGTTCTATTCTTCAAGGTAGGGGAATGCCAGAACCAGGAAATGGGAGACACTGTGTGATCAGGGGAGGGGAGAGGGAACAGGGTTTTTTTGGAGGCTAAGTTGGGAAAGGGGATATCATTCAAAATGTAAATAAAGATAGTATCTATTACAAAAATACAGAAAAAAGTAATTAGTACTTAATACCCTAATACCACTTGTCAAATTTACTACTGCTCCTGAAACATTGTTAACTGACTCTTTAAAACTTTCTGAGATATTCATTAAGCATTGTAAGTAATTGGTCCAGTGAAATATGTTTTGCTTCCTTGTATTAAGAGGATTTTTTGGGCCTTCTCGTCAGTTACCATTCTATAACCAGTCATTATATACACATACACATATATATGATAGTTGACACAATCAGAGTATATAGGAAGTAATGTTTGTCATTTTATTTGTTCATTTATTTACTGATTCTTCAGATGGAACCTTTGGTCATATGCACATCTTCAGGTTAGACAAGTGCTATGTTGCAATGAAAAAAAAAAAGGAAAGGAAAAGAAATAAAATATACATTCTTATTTAGGTTTAGCTAGTGAATATATGGTGATCCCTACCCCCTACACCTCTCCAGAATGAACCAAATCTAGTTCTGCATACCAGCCCAGATTCCTATATGTACTTTTTTTTATTCCACTTAAGCCATATCAAATCTCTAGAGTCAATATGACCAACACTACATATCCTCTCTTTTGCTCCAACCTGTTAGGTTTATATCATAACAGAAATATCAAATGAATTCTACTAGATCACATTTCAATAATGGAAATAATATGAAAGATAAATAAAACCTCTCCCAGAGCTACCAATTCTGTAGAAATATTTACCTATGAGAATTACAGAGAAGAATCTTGGGAAATAGATTTAGAAAGAACAACTATAAACTACATCAAATAATTTAAGAAATTTAAAGAATACATAAAGAGCTCAATGGACTTAAAAATAAATAACTTTAAAAAAATGCTTGAATGATGTCCAAGAAAATAGAAACATAAAAGTGATGGAAATGAAAAAGACAATACAGGATTTGAAAATGGAATGCAATAAAGTCTCAAGCTGAAATGATCATATAACTGAGAATTACAACAATACAAGTAAAAGTCAAAGGAAAACCTTACAATGAGAATGATTCAAATATAAATTATCACATCATGATTTTAAAATAAAATAGAAAATAGAGTCAAAATAAACAAAGTATATGAAAATATTTAAAAACACAGGAAGGAATGATATTGGAAAATTGGGCCACCATGAAAAAATTAAATGTTCATTATAATAATAGATGAAAGATTCTAATGCCAGGTCAACTGTATAGATCAGATCTTCAAAAAGATCATAGATGAAAATTTTACCATACTAGCATAGGAAATACCTATACATATATAAAAATATAGAGAAAAACAATAGAACAAGACCTTAAAATAAAATCCTTAAGGCATAATGTTGGGATTGAATTCTAGAAAAGTCATATGAGAAAAATTTTGAGTGCTTGTGAGAACATTCCAAGAAAATAATACAAGAGTTTTGTTACTTCAGTTTCTTCAAAACATGGAATTGTTCTTAGACAGCTGTTGTTTTGTTTTGTTTTGTTTTGTTTTTCTTGTGCCAATCACAGATATAGCAGAAAAGAGTGAATTTTCTTCAGAGTATGTATTATTGCTTGGTTGCTATTTTGTAAGAAGATGGATAAAAAGCCCTCTAGTCAGTTAGGGGAAGGAAACCAACAGATGTTACTCTCTTAATATCTTATAAATCAGATTTCAAACAAAAGCTTGATAGGAGTCATAAAATTTCTGATTATACTAATCATGTGAACAATAAAGTAATGGGTCAATATTATCTTGATTATATCTAGGTTAAACTCTAATGTAGCCAATTTCAAAATATATATGACCACATTTCAAGATACAGATTAATATTAACCCACTAGTAGCAGGTCTTGTCAATACCCCATTACTTCCAATAGACAGACCACCTGTACAAAGCTAAAGTTACTCTGAGAAATACCAGAACCCAATGACAACTTATATCAAGTAAAATTAATAGGTATCTATAGAATATTCTACCCAAACACCAAAGAATACAATTCTATTCAGCCGCACATGGAAGCCTTTCTAAAAAGGCAACATTCTTTGACATAAAGAAAATTTGTACAAATTAAGAAAGGGTAAAATAACTCCATGCATATGCAATGCAATAAAACTTAAAATTAACAGCCAATAACTGTGTCTCTTGTGAATATACAAACTCATGGAGATAAAATAACTCATTACTGAAGGATTAATGGGTCAATTAAGTAACAAAATTTTTCTGGAACTAAATACAAATGAAAACACAACAAAACTTCTGCCACACATTGAATGCAGATGAAAGAGTGAAATATATAGCTCTACACAAAAAAGCTTTCAGAGAGAATATAAATAAATGAATTTATGTTATAACTCAAAAATTTAGAAAAACAAGAGCAAACCAAATCCAGATCCATTTGATTATATTATAACACATGATAAAAATTAGAGCATAAAATAATGAAATAAAAAATGAAAATAATAAAAATCACTCAAAGAGTTCTTTACAAAGAGAAGCAGGTTACAATGACAGACCATTGGCCCAACTTACCAAAAGAATGAAAGAGCTGCATAGTGAATATAGGTAAACACATAAAAAAGATTATCCACTGTGACCAGGTTGGCTTTGCTCCTGATATGCAAGGATGATTCAACATAAAGAAATCAATGTCATCAACCATCTAAATGAACTTAAATACAGAAACCACATGATAATCTTAATATATGCACAAAAAGCCTTTGACAAAATCTAACATCTCTTCATGATACTAGTCCCAGAAAGAGTAGGCCTAGAGGGAATACCCTTCAATTTAATCAAGTTTATATATATGAGACAGGGCTAACCACCCTACTCCCTCATTTTCACTATTGTACTTAAAGCACTAGCTGCACTGTGAGGCAAGAGAAGGAAATTAAAAAAATGCATATTTGAAAAAGAAAAGTATCATTATTTGCATACATGATAGAATAATTAGGTATCCCAAATGATCTACACAAAAATTCCTAGAAATGAACACATTAAGGAGTGTGACAGCATGCAGAATCATCTTGCATATATCAAAAGCTTTTCTTAAACCAACAACATACATAGCAAGAAATAGATCATAGACATTAACAATAGCCTCAAAGAAAATGCATAGGAATAACCTCACAAAGAAAGTATAGTAACCTCTATAATAAAAACTTTAACCTTTGAAGAAAGAAAAACATTTGTAAATGGAAAGATATCCCAGTTTTTTGAATTGGTAGAGTTACTGTTGTGAAAATGACAATTTTACTAAAAGCCATTTACAAATTTAGTACAATCCCAACTAAAATATCCACTTCATTCTTCACAGAAATAAAAGAATAAAATCTGTCCTAAAAACCATATAGAACCATAACACCCACTAGTTAGCCAAAACAATACTGACCAAAAAGAACTATGATGGAGGGATTCACTTTATAGATGCATTACAGGTCCATGGTAAAAGAAAGCAAATTAGTAGCATAAAAACAGATACTTAGACGTATGAGAAAATCAAAGACCTAAACAGGAGTATAAATGAATTAGTACATTTAATGTTCAACAAAGCTGTAGAAAACATATTCTTTAGAAAAGAATGTATCTTGACTAAATTGTGCTGGGAAAACTGGATTCCACATGCAGAAATTAGGTTTGTATCTGTTACATTGAACAAAAGCAAACTCCAAATGGATCAAATATCTAAAGTTTCAAATATGAAACTTGAAACTCAAAAAACTTTGACTTGGACAATCTGGGAGTAAAAGATTATTTAAATGATCATGGTATTTCAAGAAAGAGGAGCAAAAAAAAATAATAGAATCCCCAATTTAAGATATTTTTTAATTAAAGAATGTGAGTTTAAAACAGTGGATATGGGGGTGGGAAGTCCACAGGCTTTAAAGCTTAATTTGATGTACATCAAGTGAAAATAAGAGTGGCTAAATTACTTTGTCCTGAAAAGCATAGTCTGTCTTTAACAGAGGCATGTAGATGTTTGCTGAACTTCCTTATTGAGATCCTCTGATTCTTAGCATGAAGAGTAAGGAAAGGAAGAGTAGGGGAATTATCTCAAGAGGCCTGACACTATTATTGAGGCTTTGGAGTGCTCACAAAAGGGGCCTATCATGACTGCCCACAGAAAGACCCAACAAGCAGCTGAAAGAGTCAGATGCAGATATTTACACCCAACCAATGGACAGAAGCTGTTGGCCTCTGTGGTTGAATTAGGGAAAAGCTGGAAGAAGCTGAGACCCCCATAGGAAAACCAGCAATCTCAACTAACCTGGACCTCTGAGATCTCTCAGTCAGTGTGCCACCAACCATGCAGCATAGCTAGCTGTTATGAGGCCCCTAACACATATACTACAGAGGACTGCTGAGTCTGTACTCAGTCAGAGAAGATATACCTAACCATCAAGAGACTGGAGTCCCCAGAGAGTAGGGACATCTGGTGGAGTGGAGGGTAGGGAGTGGGGACATTCTCTTTGAGCAAGGGTGGGGAGAAGTTATGGGATGTGAAACAATCAGAGTGTGGAACAGGAGGGAGATAAAATCTGGAGTGTAAAAATGAAAAACTGAATAAAATTTAAAAATATACTTAAAAAGTAGAGAAAATGAAAAAATTACAGAATGACTTTTAACAATTCTCATTGTATCTGTTACTTATTCTATTGTTGGTTGCAGTAAAAACAAAAAAATAAATTTATGAAAAACACTACATATTGAATTTTTTATGTATCAGTAGGTAAGTTGGCCAATGCCTAATCTCAGTTAGGCTCTGCTCAGTGCATCTCTCCTCTTTGCTGAATTTATAAACTGACTCAAAGTTATTTTTATAGTAATAGTTGAAACATCATATCTCAAACAGAGAAACTTAATTTCTACTAAGCCTACTCAGTATGTTAGCTGAAGCAGGTTACATAGGCAAAATGTAACGCAAAACACCCCACCTCTTTGGTTGTATAGAAAGAGATAAGGCTAAGGAAAAATTCCCAAACAGAAATGCAATCTGTATTCTCCTCTCTGTTTTGTTTTCCTCCTGTTGTCAATGTTCTTCAGCTCTGGGAGAAAAATCAATTAGTAAGAAACCGAATGCAAATAACAAAGAACTGCACTGTCCTCTTCATAAATGCTTATATCTGACAAATAAACATAGCACAAATGTATTCATTGGTGGTATTAGTTTATTTATCTCCATGAACATGAATTAGTGGAGAAGGCTACAGACATGACTACATATTAGACAAAGACAGAATATCACTGAATTCTAGGACATTTTGGTTTTTTTAACTTCTGTATCATATTATATTTTTCTTTATCTTTGCTTCTCTTTCAGAAACCAACTAGTATGTAACCACAGTATAAAATCAAATGCTATGTTTGCTATAATTACCAAGCCACCAACTTATTAGGCTTTACTGGCTTAGTAAATTGTTATTTTTCTAAGAGAACATCATAATGCCATAATTATAAAATAATCCAAAACCCATTCTACTGAAAACTACATTATCATTGTCATTTATGTTCCTTATTAACAATAAGAATTCAAGATTTCAAAGACCTTTGGGCTTCTAACAAGGACACCATGCCTACAAACATCTAAAAACTGCCATATTGAGTCACAAAAACAATGCCTTATTTTATGTTTCACTTTCTGCCTCACTCTTATGAAACTCTCCAAATTATCATCAGATATATCAACAAGTTCAATACAAAACTACTTATTAAGAAACTTTAAGGGTTCTGAATCCTCTGCTATTTTCCTTATAGCTGAATGCACATTTTCTATTTTCCTACATTGCTACCTACTAGAAAGACAAAAATTCATACCAGTTAACTGACTAAATGATCACATTTTATTTTCAAGACAGGTGATAGTGTCTTCATTTTATAGATACCAACTTCCAGGAATATGGAAGAAAATATAGATCCAGCATTTACTTGCCTGGGAGAAGCAGTAGATTTTACCAATCTCTTTAGAGGTAGAAGGAGACAATGACAGTAATTGCAGTATATGTAATGAGATTGTCCATGCAGTATTATTTATGACCATAGCTAAGTTATATGAAACAGGGCTGCTGAGATGTCTCATCAAATCTAATGACCAGCACTTGACCTCTGAGTCATACATGGTGAAAGGGAGAATGAGTTTCTTCAAGTTGTCCTCTGACTTGCACATGCTTCCTGTCTAATGCCAGCACTGTACCTACACACACACACACACACACACACACACACACACACACACACACACAAACACATACACACAAACACATACACACATACACACACACACACACACTATAATTCATACAATTCATAAAAATGGAAATTTACAATGGACAAAAAAATAACCACTATTACCTTGTATGTTTGTACTTCATGATTTTGTTGAATTTATCAAGTCACAAAATATTATTTTACTCCAGCACTTTTGCTTCTTGTCATATACAAACTAGAGTTTTCCATAGTGGTAGAGGTAGTTATAATTTCCTCAAGTATGTTATGTTTCTTCAAGTGAGTCAGGCTTTACGAACATTTAACTGGACATTCTGTGCTTTTCTGAATAATATTCACTTAACACTCCACAGAACTCAAAAAGGTTAATAAGTCATAGAGCCCAAGAGATGCTTCAGTCCCACTAGGAACAGGACTGAAGCTAAGAGGGCTAGCAGAATTAATGGAAATATACAACCTCAGGAGTATGAGGTGAGGGAAACCTAGAATGTACCAGAGACCAGGGAAGTGAAAGAATCTCAAAACTCACAGGGAGGGACTTTAGATAAAATGCTCAACAGTGGGGAGAGGGATCTTGTAGAGTTCACCTCCAGTAGAAAGATAGGACATCATTAATACTGTCAGGGATTTGTTCTTGCCCATGTATGGGTCTCAATCTTGGGCAGTCATTCATTGGCCATTTCCTCAGTCTCTGCTCTATCTTTGTCCCTGTACATCTTGTAGGCAGGACACTTCTTGGTTTGAAGATTTTGTGGATGGGTTGATGTTGTTATCCTTCTACTGGGAATCTGTCCTACCTATAGCTAATGTTGCCAACCCCCCATAGACACCCTGAGGCCTCTCCCAGTCCCAGGTCTCTGGCAGATCCTAGAGATTCCACCCCACTCCCCCACTGATTTCTGTTCTGTCTCTTATGATCTCCTTACACGTCATATTCACCCCAAACCTGCTTAAATGCTTGTAGGCCATTTGAGATTCCTCTGCTGGGAACTCTCTGCTTAACTCTGTACCTCATTTTATTTATTTATTTATTTATTTATTTATTTATTTATTTATTTATTACTTATTTATTTTACATCCAGCTCACTGGCCACCTCCCTGTCACCGCTTCTATAATCTTCACCTGTCCCATCCTGCTACCCCGGTTCTCCTATGAGTGTGTAGGTGTCATCTCTGGCTTCAATTGGAGAGGAAGTGCCTAACCCCTCAGAGACTAGTGCCTCATTTTTAATAGGGTTAGTTGGTTTGTTGGTGTCTAAATTCTTGAGTTCTTTATAGATTTTCGATATTAACCCTCTGTTGGATGAAAGGTTGTTGAATATCTTTTGCGAATCTATAGACTGCTATTTTGTTCTATTGACAGTGTACTTTGCCTTACAGTATGTTTTCAATTTCATGAGGTCCCATTTATCTATTGTTGATCTTAGAGCCTGAGATATAGGTGTTCAGTTCAGGAAGTTGACTTCTGTATCCATGGGACTGTTCGTGGACTGTATCCATGAAACTGAACGTGTTCGGTTTTATGTTGAAGTCTTTGTATATTTCTAACAATAAAAATGATAAATGTATACAAATAAAATATATGTGGTTTCTGGAAGGCAAAATAAACACATAAATGAAGTTCACAGACATAGCTAAATAATTTGTCTTTATACAACTGTAAGTATGATTTAAGTATATATAGTTTCTCCTTTATAACCACAGAACATAGGTAATATAAAGAAATTATTTTAATTTTGTAACTTATAGAAACCCAAAATGTCAGTACTAGAATGAAATTTAAAATCAAATTGCTGATATATTTATTAAGGTATCATAGCATTAATGTAGTTAAATGAGTTAATCTAGGGTTCACTGATAGTTTTACAATTATATTTTAATCATAGATTTGTTTGATCAAGTAAATTTATATTGCATGTTTTCTGTGAAAGTACTTGTACATCCTATATTATATTCAACCAAATTTAAACTCTGGTTAAATATAGATCAATGTACTTGATCAAGATTTAAAAGACTTATTTATTTCTTTTATTCTGTATTGTTTTTTTTCCAGGAAGATTTTCAGCAGTCTGTGCTGACTTCAAATTCCTGGCTTGTGAACATAGCTTGTTCAGTCTTGGAGAACAAATATGAACTACTAGGCCACATTTTGTATGAATAAAGGTGTAAATTTATTCTTAATTTAAATATTTTTCATCATAATTTTTCTTTATAATTTTTTGCCTTTTACAAAGAAGTACAAAGTTCATTTATCTAATATTTATTGAATGTCATCTCTGTAACTGTGAAATTTCTAAACAGAAACAGATAATACACAATTGCTATTAGATGTGCAAATTCAAATAGTGTGAATTACTTATTTCTGTGTTTTGAAATTAGTTGAGAATCTTTTCTCATTTTAACATCTGAAATATTTAAATTTCTTTTATCAGATTTAAGCCACTTAATCAAACAAATCTGTGATTAAAATATGTACCATATACATGAGAGATAACTGTCAATACAAGATATATGAATATGATAGTTTTAAAGATACAAATTAATTTTAAAATAAGTTTGTTGTATTGATAGATTCTGAATGTATATTGACTATATTATTTGAAAAACTATTGGTAAAATAACTTGAAAATGATATTTTTAGTAATATGAGCAACTATTTCTTTAGTTAATAATTTGCCAGTGTCTTGTAAGTATAACTAAACACAGAAAGTAAAATAAGTGACTACATTGTATTTTGTGTTTTTGTATAGGAACTATATCAAGGCCTGTTTTTATCTTTACACTTAATTTATAAATAAATAAATGTATGTTATACATATACATATATATATAATTATATATGTATATACTAAGTAGTGATTTTCACTGCTCAAGTTCACAGAAAAGAGGAATATAATGAGAATATATGGAGTCAGGGAAACTTGGGCAATATTTTTGGAGCTGTCAGATACAAGGAAACAGGATGAAAGATGCTATTGCAGACAGTTGCAAAGGAAACAAATGAGCCCAGAATTGGACAGGAGCAAGGAAGGGGTGAGCTTCGCAGACTCAGTGAATCCTAAGGTGATTGTTGAGGATGTGTAAGAGTCAATCAGAAACAGAAAAGGAGGAAGGATGCCCAAGACAGCAAGAGAGATATGAATTTTGATAAGCAGGTCTGCAAGAGCAAGGAATACTCTTAAAATGGAAAACGATTGGGTAATGCCTGAATGTCTATTTGGAGATGGAGCATGGTTGTTGATGAGACTGGAGACAGAAGTAGTGCGATAAAATGAAATTCTTTGTGTTTCTTGCTGAGAAGTTGATTTTTACGATTGAAGTTCAGTTTGAGAAAGTACAAACTGTCATAAATGAAGAGGATGCAGAAGCAGGGCTTGTTGAATACAATAACACATGGCTATAAAGGAATCAATACTAAACCCCGGATGGACTAGAAATTGCCAACAATATATCTGCTCTTGTGTTTTTCCATTTACATAGGTTAATCCAAAGACCAAAAATACAGAAAATAAAGGAAGACAAAATAGTAAAATACTTGACTCAAACTTTGAATTAAATTCATTAAAACAAATTAGTATAATTTGAAATAATCCAACTAGCTATACAAGTGATGTAACACAACTTAAGATATAATTTATAGCTTGAAACTAATTCTGTAACTAGTAAGCATAACAATGAGGAATAATATGTTACTCTAAAAATCATTAGGTATTAAGGCAAGCTTTTAGAATAAAAACTTGTGTATAGGAAATATAAATAGCATTTAAAAATAGTTAAATAATGTGTATACAATAATTCAGTTTTTATAAACCCACAGAGGAGCAAGTATGAATATAGTTTCTATTTATGAACTTTGTATATCTTTGTTATACTAAGCATTTATTGATATGTGTGGATGTGCATGTTGTATATCTGACTGGGTTATTTACATGTGAGTATATATGCTCCTCAGGCACATCAATTGTCTTCTGTCATTCTTATTTTGTACAAACTAGGTCTTTCACTTCTCACTGGAAGCTTGCCATTTCAGCTAGTCTGGCCACCTAGCCAGTAAGCTCCCATAATCTTCCTGTCACTATTACCTGATACTGGGGTTATAATTGTTCAGAGTTATGCCTAGTTATTTTTGTGAATACTGGAGTTTCAAAACCAAGTTCTTATATTTGCATAAAAAGAAATATTACCCATTTTCCATACTTAAATATATATAACCTTGAAGTCCATAAACTAGAAAAGGATAATAAAATATGATTTAAGCTAATAGTGAGAATAACTAAAATCAAAGTAAAATCTTTGTAAAACAGTAAAATCAAAGTAAAACAGTAAAATCTTTCCTTCATAAAGAAAAGATTCATAGAATTTCAACATGTCCCATACAAAGTAAATAATTAAATGTTCAATATTGAAAGATAAAAATGTGAATAAAATTGTGAAAATTTATGATATTTAAAGTTTGAATTCATAACATAACACGAATACTCTAGATTTCAAAATAAATATAGAAAACACTGACAAATATAATTTTAAACACAAAAGACAATATTACAAAGACTTTTAAAAACTACAAATATAATACATTTTATTGTCATGATATGGTATTCATGAAAAATATAATTATTACAGAAATTGACAAAAACAAAACCTGACCAAATCACTATGGTTGAGACTGCAAGATGTGTCACAGACTTCAAAAATATCCTAGTCAAGATTATATGTTAGTTTCTATGCTATGATAAAATCTAGACTAAATAAACTGGTCTTAAATAAAGGAAAACTGAGCAGTATGGTTTTGGATGGTGCACAGCTGTGCTATCAATAATTTAAAAGGGCAGCAGACATGTTTGAACACAGGTGCATAGATACAAAGACACTCAAATGTGCAAATATTTTCCCATAGCAGTCAGGTCTCAAGCAGGTTCAAATGAAAATTAATTTCCAAAAAAACCTTAGTTATTCTTTAAGTAACATCTGCTGAAAAAAATACAGGGCTATCTCAAAAATGAAATAACAGCTTCATTTTAAGGATTATGTGATTATAAGAACTGTTTTATACAATGAAAGAGTGTCTTTTTTATTTTTTTTAAAAAATAATTTATTTTTTACAATCCATATTCCATTCCCCGTACCCTCATCCACCTTCCGACTGCTCCACATCCCACACCTCCTCCCCAACCCCCTGTTCCCACATGGATGCCCCCAAACCCAACCCCATCTTACCTCTAAACTCCCAGGGGCCTCCAGTATCTTGAGGGTTAGGCGCATCATCTCTGAATGAACACAGACCCAGCAGTCCTCTACTGTATGTGTGTCGGTGGCCTCATATCAGCTGGTGTGTGCTGCCGGTTTGGTGGTCCAGTGTTTGAGAGATCTCGGGGGTCCAGATTAATTCAGACTGCTGGTCCTCTTACAAGGCCACCATTCTCCTCAGCTTCTTTCAGCGTTCCCTAATTCAACCACAGGGGTCAGCTGCTTCTGTCCATTGGTTGGGTGCAAATATCTGCACTTGAATCTTTCAGTGGCTTGTTGGGTCTTTTGGAGGGCAATCATGATAGGTCCCTTTTTGTGAGCGCTCCATAGTCTCAGTAATAGTGTCAGACCTTGGGATATCCCCTTGTGCTGGATCCCACTTTGGGCCTGTCACTGGACCTTCTTTTCCTCAGACCCCTCACCATTTCCATCCCTGTAATTCTTTCAGACAGGAACAATTATGGGTCAGAGATGTGACTGTGGGATGGCAATCCCATCCCTCACTAGATGCCCTATGTTCCTGCTGGAGGTGGGCTTTGTAAGTTCCTTCTCCCTACTGTTGGACATGGGGGAAGAGGGGATCCTAATCTGGTATTGGGTGAGGTGAAAGCACTGAAGCTCTAAGGGTCAGTAGAAATAATGAAAACAGGCAACCTCAGGAAATAGGACGTTGGGGGGATCTTCCAGAATGTACCAGAGACCTGGGAGCTTAGAGACTCTCAGATATCACAGGGAAGGACCTTAGATGAAAAAGTATCTTAAATTAATGAAAATCAATACTTTAAAAAGGTGCAGAGGTAGATACAGAAGTGCCAAATGTGATCAATCCTGGGAACTCAATTTATGTCACTAGATAATAAATTGGTTGAAAAATAGAATACCTCATATACTTTCACTCAGTTACTCTACAGATGATTTAATCCCTCATTATGTGCTTTGGTGTGTCCAAACTGAAAAGAGCTAGGTTGTCCAATCAACCCTGGACTCTTCATAACACAGAATTCTCCCACATTTATGTACTTGATTTTAAAACACAAGCACACTGCCTGTAAAAAAAGCAAGAAGCAATATACAGTCTCTATCCTTTGGCCCTGGATTGATACATTATGTAATGTTTTCTCTTGCTACCTCTGTTGCTTATGTTTCTCCAATATAACTAATACTTTGATGTACTCTTTGAAGTAACCTTCCTTTTGCCTCTAGAAACACAACATTAAATTTTGATATTATAAAAAAAAAAGAACATATCATACTTTTACTAATGGAAAGAGCAGAGAACCAAGAGGAGAAAAGGACACACATTTTAGTTCCTGTCCTCTGAGACAAAAGTGACAATGTAGGTTAGATATACAAGAGATTAGATGGAGAGTCTGTGAGGAAAATATGGGTAAGAGATCACAGGAAAGAAAAACAGTAGTCACACTGTAACACAATCATAATACCAATTGCAGAAAGAATATAAGACAAATTCGGACAATGTATTATTCTCTTAAACAGTACCAAGAAAATTTCGATGAATCTGATAGGAAGTTTGTGAACAAAAATTGGCTGTTAAGTTTGTTTTGTTTGTCAGAACAGCTTTGCATCAGTATTCCCACTATACTTAATTATTGGTAATTGTGACCGCCCTGGTAATGTCATGCTCTATTTTAGAGGGCAGAGATGGGGGAATTCTGTTGTTTAAACTTCTTGAAGTAAGAATTCTGAATTTCAAATAAAATAAAACCAGGAGAATTTAAAGATTATTACTCATATGTCTGGAAACACTGAGATCAACAACAACATATTTATTGTTCAAATGATAGTTTAAAATTCATCTGAAGGGATGGTGATGTTCTGGAATTAAGATGAAATTCAATTGCTTTTCAGATAAGAATGCTTTCTGTGCTATTACGTGTGGTGTAACAAAGATTATTTATTCATTATTGCATATATCTAGAATACTAATAAAAATCCAACCATGACATATAAGCTTCTAAACTCTCATGACAATCTGTCTAGCTTTCATATTCTGTGCTAACTAGTGTAATAGTAGAGATGCATTTAAATAGAGTAAATCATAGCACAATAAGAACACCATAGACTATGAAAACAATATTGTATCTAAAATCAGAAACCCAAATTAATATGTTCATATGCTCTGAAATACTTTAATAATTGTGTCACTTCAAATACCTTATGGTAAAATGATGTTTTGTGCAATAAAAATTTAGCAGTAAAGAAATTTTTTGGTGCTTTGTGAGCCTGATTACACATATATCCACACAGAAAAAAAGAACAAACGCAAAAAAATAAAACCACCAACATTTATGCATCTATTTTAGGGATTGAATGATGAATAAGTTGATATTTATTAGTATGTTTTTAAGTTCTTTTTAATTTGTCTGTTATGCAAAATTTATGTCCCAAGATAATTTTGTACAATTATTATAAAATATCAAAATATTATTGTTAAATATAGTAATAATTGATGTTATTTGTCAAATATTCATGTTTCCCTTTCAAATTTGAAATACTTTTCATTTTGCCTCAAAGTTAAGTGAAGCTATGGGAATAAATCAAAGTATTGAGAAGAGAGCATAACAAGGATCTGCCACGTATATGATGGTGTTTGCTTGACCCAAGTGAGCTGGAGCATTTGGATTGAAGACCTCCCAAGCTAAGAGCTCAGTTTTGAAATTGGTGTGATTTAGCTTGCAACAGTTAAGATAAAAGTCAAGAAGTTGAAATGGTCAATGCACTTGATGCACTTTTCTCTTCATCTTACTGCTGAAGGTCTGTCCCAGCTTATGGACCTCTTAAAAGCATTGATTTTGTAAAAACTAGTAATCAAATTCTACAGAGAAATGGATAATAATTGCAGAATTGATCCAGTAGTTTAAGTAAGTTGCACTCCCAACACCTCTTCAGTCTATTTTCACCTGCTTTCATGAGATGAGATGCTCAGTTTTGAAGATTATTGTCATGACGTATGTGCAAAGTTACTCTATATTCTTAACCCTATGGATACTATTTCTCTAGTGTTCTATATTATTTATAACACTAATGATGCCACTTTTATTTGAAACTTTATATTTGTGTAGAAAGAGTTCATTGTATTTCTGACTTTTATGTCTGAGAAGGAGGTAGGAAATATAATGAAAATACAGAACAACATTCAGGTTCTAATGGTTTAGAAAAACCTGCCATAGAAGCTATGGTTGGGTTCAACTTTTCCTGTAACCATGGTTTTTTTTTGTAGACCTTAGTGCTCATACTCACAGCAGGTAAACATTGTGCTTATTGTGACCCAGAAAATCAAGATCATCTAACAGATGTTGTCTTGGTCCCATGCATCAGTTTTCCTGTTCAGCCAGACACTTGTAATATCAGTTCAGAAGTATTTGTAGTGCTTCTGGTAGTCTTTAATAAAAGCTTGAATAAAAGTTCATATTAATGATCTATAGAAAATAATACTGGGAGCTGTATTAGAAAAACTTGTCATTGTATGAATCTGTGGCATAGAAAAGCTTGATAAACTAAACTTCTTTCTGATGAATTTAAGAACTTTCAGGAAATAGAATTTCATAAGTATTCAAATTTAAACAAACAAACAAACAAAAAACAAACTTAAACATTACCTTTACTAAAAGGATAAAATTCTTCCAAAGTTGAATAACTGCAGGTATCTGACTAACCAAATCATTCTAGTAAATATATTGTTCAAAAGAGAGGGCCCTAGCTTCATCACTATGGAAGATACCTTTTCGGATCATATTAAGAGACTATAGAGAAGAACAGTCAGCAAATAGCTTGGATCTCTTGTATACTATATTGTAGAAATGGAAAACGGAATTCAAAGCCTTATTTATTTTATATACCATATACAAATAAGACTTCCCCTCTGCCCCTTGTTAGTAAATTATTAGTGCTTAAATATCCTCAGATCTGTTATTTTTGGGTTGTGAGTTACCTCTATTTTTTTGTGTTCAGTTATCATTTAGTTTATGCTATATAATACAATATTTTTAAGCAAGGATATCACATTTTATCTTATATAAGAAACATTTATGCAGCAATTGAGTTGAACCTAAACATATGTATGCATATGTTGAGATATTGATTTAAATATTAAGTTCATATATACTACTTAAGCTTTTAAATATTAATCTTTCATAGTAGGAACTGTTTTTACTCTTGAAAGTCTTAGGCTTTTATCTCTGTAAAACAATTTCATATAGAAAGATAAATATACTTATTATATTTATTAGTAATAGTTCAAAATAATGCTCACAGAATTTCCTCTACTCATTACACTGTGGCTGGTTTGTAAGAATATCACTATTACCTTTGGAATTTCAAATTATAAATTGGTTTAATTTCTATACTAATAGGGAATGCATGTATTGTTCCTCTATTTACTTTAATAATAATCACACTTGGCTGTCATCTCTTAGAGTCTCTAGGAGGAGTGCAAGGAGGGAAAATGTGGTGGGGATGTATTGAATCAGAGAATCTAATTTCAATAAAAACTTAAAATGTGATGCATCATTTTCTCTACTTACTGTTGATTTTTCATTTTAAATCTACCAGATTGAAATTACTTAAATAAACCAAAAAGTAAAGAAACAAAAACAAAAACAAAAATTGTTCTGTCAACTTCTATAATCAGACTAAACTTCTTGCTATTAAATCATTTGTTCATTTACCTAGGGAAAATGTTGACATACTTGAATTGTGATACATGCTATAAGTATTAAATATGAAATAGCTAGGATTAAATAAAAAGAACACAACACACTATTATCAAGTCATATTAAAATTTCTCATCTTGTATATTTTTAAACACACATATGACATTTCACATCTAGCTGGTGATAAAATAAAAATAAAAGGAGAATGGAAAATGAGCGAAGAAAAGAAAAGTATCATAATTGGTTAAAAAAATGGATGGAACTAGAGAACATCATCCTGAGAGTGTTACTCATATCCAAAAGTACATGGATGGTATGTACTCACTAATAAG
>JADRCC010170868.1:0-11564 GCA_019843855.1 Hylomyscus alleni | reverse complement strand
GGAGGCTAGAAGCTTCCAGGACGAGGCCTAGGTTAGCAGCTTGAGGGTTAGTACACCTCGCAATTATGATAGGAGAATAAAAGGTTCTTTTAACAGTTAAGTACCTAAATTAGACTATTCATTTTACAGCTTGATTTTTATCTGGAATTCTAGAGCAGAAATGAGAGCACTTCAGTTTTGAATTTGTCCGTGCTGGCCTGGGTAGTGACACTCCTGATCTCATGCTTCACAGCAAGCGGCCGTTTACAATTAGCTTTTCAAACCTGTTAACACAGACGGCATTTAGTTTGAAATACACACCAGCTTCTCAATGGCAGTCATTGAATCAATGGAAAATCCATGAGCATGGGTCTAAGGCTAAGTCAAACAAAAAATGCTCTAAAGTCCATTGTTCACCTTCTATACCACTAAAAAGTTTTACAAACAAGAGAAAAGTAGAATTATGGCCACCTCCAGGACTCACAAAGAATGCTACAAGGTCATGCTCAAGTAGCAGGAGGTCCCAGAAGAACTCTCTGCTAAGTAACAAGACATGGTTTCTTTCTTTTTATTTTTATCTTGGTATATCTGTGCAGATAATATGTATATATGTATTTCGCATAAGCCTGCCACAGCAATTGTGTGAAAATCTAAAGACAATTTCTAATGTCAGGCTTCTCCTTCCAACATGTGTGAGCCAGGGTCTCTGGTTCAGCATGCGCCAGGCGGCCTCACCCATAAGCTTCCACCTTGCATCTTGTCATAGGAATTCTGGGTTATAGATAAGCTACTGACTAGCTTTACATTCAGTTTTAAATATGGTGCCAGTTGCTGGAGAGATGGTTCAGTTAAGAGCACTGGCTGCTCTTCCAGAAGACTGGGTTTCAATTCCCAGAACCCACGTGGCAGCTCTGAACTGTTTATAACTCTAGTCCCAGGGAACCCACTGCCCTCTTGTGGCTTCTGTTGGTACCAGGCATTGAAGTAGTGCACAGACACATAGCAGGCGTTAGTGGTTTTAACATGAATAACTCCCACAGGCTCATATGTTTGAAAGCTTGGTCCATAGTTAGCAGAACTGTTTGGGAAGGATTAGGTGAAGCCTTTTTTGGGAAAGTGTGTAACAGGAGTTTGGGATTGCAAAAGCCCACCCATTCCAGCCCTGACCCTCCGTCTGCGGCCTGCAGATCAGCATGCAAAGCTCTCAGCTACTGCTCAAGGCCATGCCTGTTTCCTTCTCACCATGGTGATCACAGACTCACACTCTAGAACTGTAAGCTAGCCCCAAATTAAATACTTTATTTTCTAAGAGATGCTTTGGTCATAGTTTCTCTTCACAGTAATAAAACAGGCAAGACTGTGTTGGCTAGTCTTATGTCAACTTGTCATACAAACTAGAGTTATCTGAAAGGAGGGAACTTCAGTTGAGAAAATGCCTCCAAAAGATCCAGCTGTAATTCATTTTCATGATTAGTGATAATTAGGGTCCACCCCACTGTAGGTGGTTCCATGCCCCGGCTGGTGGTCCTGGGTTCATTATCAGAAAGCAGTCTGAGCAAGCTATGTTTAGCAAGCAGTATCCATTCACCATCCATGGCCTCTACATCAGCTCCTGCCTCCAGGTTCCTACCCTACTTGAGTTCCTATCCTGACTCCCTTCCATGATGAACATCAATATGAAAGTGGAAGGCTGGGTGGTGGTGGCGCACGCCTTTAATCCCAGCACTTGAGAGGCAGAGGCAGGTGGATTTCTGAGTTCAAGGCCAGCCTGGTCTACAGAGTGAGTTCCAGGACAGCCAGGGCTATACAAAGAAACCCTGTCTCAAAAAACCAAAAAAAAGAAAAAAGAAAAAAAAGAAAAAAAAAAAAAAGAGAAAGTGTAAGCTAAAAATAAACCCTTTTATCCACAACTTGCTTTTTGGTCATAGTGTTTAATCAGAAACCCTAACTAAGGACCACACCCATACACAAATATATAAAAAAAAAATGCTGGGGGCTGGTGAGATGGCTCAGTGGGGAAGAGCACCGTACTGCTCTTCGGAAGGTCATGAGTTCAAATCCCAGCAACCACATGGTGGCTCACAACCACCCGTAATGAGATCTGATGCCCTCTTCTGGTGTGTCTGAAGACAGTTACAGTGTACTTACATATAATAAATAAATAAATCTTTAAAAAAAAAAATAAAAATAAAATAAAATAAAAAAAAAATGCTTTTTAACTTAAATACAGTGGCAGGAAATGTAACTATTCTACCATCTTCAATAGATTGTCTCCTATTCTTGTCATTTTTCCCATAGCTAAATAAAGAACGGTTTTTTTCTCTCTGATAATGCAGGGGATGAAAGGTATATGTGTGTTAGTGCACGCATGCTAAATCAGCTCAGGTGCCTTCGTGAGATAAAACTGTAATCACCTGCTTTCTGGTTGTACTGGCTGGTTTTGTGTGTCAACTTGACACAAGCTGGAGTTATCACAGAGGAAGGAACCTCAGCTGAGGAAATGCCTCCATGAGATCCAGCTGTAAGGCACCTTCTCAATTAGTGATCAAGGGGGGAGGGCCCATTGTGGGCAAGAAATAAAGCTAAGCAAGCCAAGGAAAACAAGCCAGTAAGTAACATCCCCTATGTGTCTCCAGGATCCTGCCCTGTGTGAGTTCCAGTCCTGACTTCCTTAGGTAATGAACAGCCATGGGGAAGTGTAAGCTGAATAAACCCTTTTCTCCCCAACTAGCTTCTTGGTCATGATGTTTGTACAGGAATAGAAACCCTGACTAAGACACTGGTAGAATTTGAATTGGACTAGCCTCATTCACATTTTCTGAGCACTCACACACAAATTGAAGTCAATCCTCCTCAGATCTATCACCTAGAAGAAGGGGCTGTGCCATAAAATATAGAAGAAAACTTAGGCACTGGGAACCCCTAAAGCCTGGAGGATCAGCCACTGAAGGTTCTAGCAAGGCAGCAAGCAGAAAAGAACTGTGTGGGAGGAAAGGGTTAAGTGGAGACGTAGACTGAGAACATGGAGCCACAACCTTCTCTGGCCTCTGCAGCATCAGCAAAGCAAACAGAGCACATTCTGTGTAGGGAGAACCTCATACACTCTAAATTATTTATTTTTGTGTGTGTGTATGGGTGAGTTTATGGGCACTACATTTTTGCAAGTGCCCTTGGAGGCCTGAGGGAATCAGACCCCCTGGAGCTGGTGTTACAAGCAGTTAAGAGCCACTAATGGGCAGGAACAAACCCAGGCCCTCTGAAAAAGCAGCAAGTGCACTTAACTACTGAGACACCTCACTCGCCCTAAAATAAGTTGGTTTTTTTTTTTTTCTTAAGGACATAAAAATAAAGCATAATGTGATGACTATTCTTGGTTAACTTGACTACATCTAGAATTATCCAAAACTCAAATGGCTGGGCACACCTGTGAGGGGCTTTTTTTTTTTTTAATTAAGTCATCTAAGTGGGACAACCCACATCTACTCTGAATTTTTTAAAAATATTTATTTATTTATTATATGTGAGATGTGAATACACTGTAGCTGTCTTCAGACACTCCAGAAGAGAGGTCAGATCTCATTACATATGGTTGTGAGCCAGCATGTGGTTGCTCGGAATTGAACTCAGGACCTCTGGAAGAGCAGTCTCTCCAGCCCTACTCTGAATTTTTGAGGTAAAAAGACAAACCTTTAATCCTGATTTTTTTTTTGAGGTGGATGATCTACCTTAAATCTGGGCCACACCTTTTGTTGGCAGCCCACATAAAGGACATAGAAACAGGAAACTTTGTTCTCTTTGTACTCTTGCTATCCCTGGCTCCAGTCCATTCCTTCACTGGCATTAGAGCTTACTTCTTAAGGATTCTGGCATTTACTGAAGACTAGCTGAGACATGCAGCCTGTTGGACTGAACAGCTACTGGATTCTTGGACTTTTCTATCAGTTCTGTTCCTCTAGAACTCTGACTAATACTCATGGATTGGCAAACTATAACCACACAACCCAAATTTGAATCACCTGTTGGGGATTGTGCAAGAGGAACAACAAAACAGCTTTAGAATTCATCGACCGTGGCCAGCAGTTACTACAGCCATGATGGAAGTGCCTCGGAGAGGAGGAGCCCAGAGAACTGTGTGTCCTGAGGACTGTGTGTCCTGAGCACTGTGTGTCCCGGAGGACTTCATGCTGCTGTGGAGCATCACTCTGCTTGTTGCCCTCACAATCATCACATCCCCCATAATCTATGAACTGTAGGAAAATGTTAAGGGGTTTCCAAGCCCCTCACTGGACAATGTCGTTGGTATTTACAACAGTGATTGATCTGCAGCAGCAGATTAATGATTCAACCACCACCCTCAGAAAGAACTAAGAGATGCACATTGTTAGTAAAGTTAGGTTAAGATGCTTTTGTTAGTGGCTTTGACAAAGAAAATCTAAGGGAACAACTTAAAGTTCAGAAAGGTTACTTTTGATAATTGAGCAAAGGAATTTTTGAGGTCAGGGAACAAGAACAATGGCAGCCCGACTAGCACTGGCTGACATTCCCCTCTGTGATCAAGGTGATGATTAATTTCTTGTACCTATTTTTGCTCTCATCTTTCTGATAAAATTAAATAAATAACTGTTAATTAGTAGGTATGCACCTTGAAGATTTAAAGTAAAAATGACTGATTGTTTTTTATATATAAAAGTTTAAATTTGGGCTGGAGAGATGGCTCAGTGGGTAAGAGTACTGACTGCTCTTCCGAAGGTCCTGAGTTCAAATCCCAGCAACCACATGGTGGCTCACAACCATCCGTAATGAGATCTGACAGCCTCTTCTGATATGTCTGAAGACAGTTACAGTGTACTTAGATATAATAATAAATAAATCTTTGAGCTGGAGCAAGCAGGGCCAGAGCAAGCAGGGCCAGAGCAGGCAGAGGTCCTGAATTCAATTCCCAGCAACCACATGATGGCTCACAACCATCTGTACAACTACAGTGTACTCATATACATAAAATAAATAAATAAATCTTCAAAAAACAATTTGGATTTATGATTTTTTTTAAGTTTTATAAGAATACTTTTAAAGATAACTAACAAAAGTCAATGATCCTTTGGTTATAACTGCAAATTGTAGTCTGCCAATAATGTAACCACACTGTAATTTTTATATTGCTTGAAAGATTTTGCCAGGATATATAAACTGTGGGAGAAGGAATAAAGTTCTTAGAACTACCAAGTTCTTCATCCACCAATGTGTGCTCGCGCACGTGTATACTTTTCCCCCTAAAAGAAAGAACCTATTTGACCTAAAAAGATTCCTTTATCTATGTTCTGCCAACTCCATGCCTCTCCCTTTATATCCAAACGTGTTGAAGCTGGATGTTGATAGCCACCACCTCATTTTTTCCCTTAAATCAGGTATTATCCAACATAGCAGGTTATAATGGCAGAGTTGTCACAGCACTATACAGCATAAAAAATAAAAAATATTTTACTATGTGGTCTTTAATAAAAATTTTGCCAATGTATAGTATAAAACACAAACTGAATGTTAAATAGGGAGAAGGAATTGCATCCAGGCTGAACTCCAGAAGGGAAGGACAGATCCTTGAGAGGTAACTGAGGTCTCAGGTGTGAGGGACAGCATGGATTATCAAGATAATCCACTGGACTGGCAGGATAAAAGCTGACATGGAACACAGGATTGCAGCTGGGAAAGCAGAGTAGCAGAAACAGAAAATAGAACTGGTTTAAAGAAGAAAAAAGGGGAGCCAAATTTTTAAATCTCTTTTGAGATATATAAATCTTAAAAATGCCTTAGTCTGGGGGCTAGAGTCTAACATGAACACTACACCTGAGGCTGAGAGAGACTAGGGCTGGGGATGGATGCTGGAGTACCTATGGTATTTCTGAGTCAAGTCATAGCAGAGAATCAAATGTTTGAAAGACAAAAAGATAAAGGAGGGTGGAGGCAGAATGATGGAGGCAAGAGACATAGCCACAGCAGTTACAGAGTGAGGAAGAAAAGCCAGAAGAGGGAAAAAAACACATGATGATGACCCAGATGATCTGGCTTCAAGTACAGAAATCCCCAAGGTCCCCAGGGAGCCTGGAGGAGCTCAGCAGTAGCAATCAAGTGGCATCATGTTCCTTCTGGCTCGCCTAAGTCTAAATGTGGAGACACCTGTGGCCTATTCTATGTGCAGCAGTAAATGAACAAACTTATCAGCACTGATTGAGGAAATACATATTTAGCCTTGCTCTGGCAATACCTGACAGCCATCAACCCCTTAAAATAGCTTGTGTATACATCCTATCAAAACAGCAAAGCTGGCTTAGCAGCTCAGAGTACTTTCAAACTATCTTCCTAGGTTCCTAGAAAAATATTTTAAAGATGATGTCTGAGTTCAGGGATGAACAGCATGTGCTGCTCTTTCAGAAGACCCAGCATCCACCTCTCAGCTCAGAACCTTCAGTCACTCCAGTCCTAGAGTACATTTCTTCTGAAGCTCCTTGGGTACCAGGCATACACACATACATGCAAGCAAAACACTCATCATACACATAAAATAATAAAAATAATAAAGAAAAGCATATAAGGTCTTCCTAGGAACATGTCACCTACAAGGAAATGAGGAATCACAACCCAGGCAGAGAGCACTCCTAGGAAAAGTAGGTGAGTTTTGACACTGCAGCCACTTACCACAGGCAGGGGACAGTAGAACTGGTGAATCGTGTGCATGACATCCAAGAGCATATTGTGTCCAACAACCAGCTTTCCCTGGGGAAAGACGGGTTAGGAAAAGCATGTCAGAGTTCAGGGCGTATGAATAAGGTGGATCCTTCAGAGGAGTCAGAGTCACAGCACAGCCAGGCCAGCCAGCTCCTCCCTAGGTAGCTCACAGAGGCCTCAAGCTCTTCCTGACCCAGCTTCTCAAGTGTGGAGACTATACGTGCATAGCCACTATGCTCATTCTTAGGGATTTTTTCCCCATTTTTCCCATTTTTATTAATCTTGTTATTTTCAAAATTTTGATGTAGTTTCCTGTTAGTTTTGGTTTTTAGACAAGTCTTACTATACTGTCCAGGCTGCCCCTGAACTTCTGAGCTCCAGCAATCCTCCCGCCTTAGCCTCCCTGAGAAGCTGAGACTATGGAGAACACTGTGCCTGGCTGGAAGTAGTTTGACTGAAGCACTCTTCTGGCTTCAAGTACAGAAATCCCACCAAGGTCCCCAGGGAGCCTAAAGGTGCTCAGTAGTAGCAATCAAGTGGCATCATGTTCCTTCCAGCTCGCCTAAGTCTAATTGTGTTGTTAAACTCAACACATTTCCATTTCCTACCTCATCTGTGTCCAATGGCTCATGGCACACATTGTTCTTCTTTTAAAAATGTATTATTATTGTCTGTGTGTGCCTTGAGCACTCATGCATGCAAGCGCATACTTGAGCGGGTGGTGAAGACAGATACACAAGCCACAATGCCTGCGGAGGAGACTGGGTTACACCTTGTGGACTATGTCTCCTCACCTTTACATGGATTTGAGAAATCAGCCTCGGTCACCAGGCTCGAGTGGCAAATGCCTTTACCCACTGAGCCATCTCCATGACCCTCATTGCTTTTCAATCATACATGTACAAAAAAACATTCCATTTTAGTAGCTACTAAAAATAAAATTCTGTACTAAATTTATAAAATTAAAAAAATATACCTACTAATATCCAATGTCACCTTAGATTTCCCAGCCTGTGATTCCTCAGGGAATAGAGAGAAGATGCTGCTGTTTCAGTGTTGGAGGTTAGGAGAGTAGGAATTGAGATAAGACCTAATGTAGCCCAGGCTAGCCTTGAATACCTATGTAGCTGAGGATAACTTTTACCTCCGGATCTTGTGCTTCTGTTCCCCAAGTGCTGAGATTAGGACTGTGCCACCATGTCCAGCTTTGCTTTCAAATTTTGCTTGTTTGTCTTTGTCACAATACTGGGTTAAGATGGGTGTCGTGTTTTGTTTGACATAGGGGTCTCCCTATGTAGCCTGGGCTGAACTGGAACTCACTGTGTAGCCCTGGCTAGATGACTCCGTTTTTAACATAAACATTGTCTTAGGGTTTCTACTGCTTTGATGAAACACTATAAACACAAAGCAACTAGGGGAGAAAAGGGTTTATTTGGTTTACACTTCCACATCACAGTCCATCACCAAAGGAAGTCTGGACAGGAACTCAGACAGGACAGGAACCTGGAGGCAGGAGCTGAAACAGAGGTCATGGAGGGTGCTGCTTACTGACTTGCTCCCCATGGCTTGCTCAGCTTGCTTTCTTATACAACCTAGGACCTCCAGCCCAAGGATGGGACCACCCACAATGGGCTGGACCCTCCTTCACTAATCACTAACTGAAGAAATTCCCTACAACTATATCTCATGGAGGCATTTTCTCCACTGAGAATCATCCCTGACGACTCTAGCTTGTGTCAAATTGACACAAAACCAGTCAGTGTTAAGTACCAAAGCTTTTTACAAACTTTCAATGGTTCTTTATGCAACACACAAACTCAGAAGTCAACTTGATTCTTTGACATAATTAATCATATACAAAATATTCCAAATCTAACAAGATGGGTTTTTGTTTTGTTTTGCTTTGCTTTGGCTTAGTATCAGTGTAAGTCTTGAGTGCCAGTGCAATGTTAAAATGCCAAGCAGCTGGGCGGTGGTGGCGCAAGCCTTTAATCCTAGCACTTGGGAGGCAGAGGCAGGCAGATTTCTGAATTCGAGGCCAGCCTGGTCTACAGAATGAGTTCCAAGACAGCCAAGGCTACACAGAGAAACCCTGTCTCGAAAAAAAAAAAAAAAAAAAAAAGCCAAGCACTGTGGCAGCAGACTCCAATCAGAATGCAGGAGAAGCTGGGAAGAAAAGACTTGGAGAAAAGCGTCTTGACTAGACACTATGAGACCAAAAAGAACAAGAGCTGCAGAAAAGGTTGTAGTCTAGGCAGAACTACACTTCTCACAGGCTGAGGAGATGGCTCAGCCAGAAGCAGTTGGCCATATAAGTCGGAGGATCCGAGTTTGAATCCCCAGAATAGTGACATACAGTTCTAATAATCCAAACACTGGGGAGGGATCATTAGTCAACAAGCCTAATCAATGAGGACCAAGATAAGAAAAAGGGAGTAGGGGAAGGGGGAAAGCAACTGAAGACGGAAGATGCCAGATGTCAACAACTGTCTTAGTCACTGCTCTACTGCTATGAAGAAACACCATGACCAACACAACTCTTCTTATAAAAGAAAGCATTTAATTAACCCTGGGTCTGGCTTCCAGGGTTAGTCCACTATCATAATGGCAGGGAGTATGGTGCTACGCATGTCACTGGAGCAGTAGCTAAGAGCTACGTCCTGATCCAAAGGCAAAGAGAAAGACTTTGGGGTTGGCATGAATTTTTAAAGCCTCAAAGCCCAACTCCAGAGACACACTTCCTCTAACAAAGTCAAACCTCCTATTCCTTTCAAATAGTGCCACTCAAGTGTGTGAGCCTATGGGGGTCATTTTCAATCAAACCACACCAACCATATCCTGCACATAGAATTGTGTATATATGCACAATGTCCAGTGACATCTAGAGCCAGGACAGCACAAAAGGAACCCCAGGCTAGAATCTTGGTTTCAAAATCCATCTAGAGGCTACAGGATGGACCAATGGCTAAGAGTGAGTACTGTCCCAACATCCATGCTGGGTGGCTTATAATCACCTGCAATTCCAGCTGGAAAGACATCTGCCAATGTTCTCTTCTGGCTTTTGCAAGCAACCTCATATGAGTGGCATATAAATACAGATAAAAATAAATGTTCCAGGCTGGGCAGTGGTGGTCCATGCCTTTAATCTTGGGTCTAGCCTGTTCTACAGATTAAGTTCCAGGGAATAAAGAACTAACAGAGAAACCATGTCTTGAACAACAAACAAAACTCCATTCTACTGGAACCAGACCTCCTTAAAAAAAAAAAAAAAAATCACTGTGAATGAATTAATGAAGCCAGAGGAAACACAACATGACACGAAGAAATGTTCAAAGTAAAGAGACAGGAAACTTGCTCAAAGGACATAAGAGCCAAACTAAAAAGGTACCAATTAAAACTATTCCAAATTGAGCAACAAAATAACCAATAAAAATACTAGGTTACAGAGCTAGAGAGATGGTTCAGTGGTTAAAAGAACTGACTGCCCTTCCAGAGGTCCTGAGTTCAATTCCCAGCAACCACATGGTGACTCACAACCATCTGTAAAGGGATCCGATGCCCTCTTCTAGTGTATCGACCTAGCCAACCATGGAGGTAGATGCCTGAACTCCTAGCACTTGAGAAGTTGAGGCAACAGGATGGAACAGCCTAAGTCTCTGTCTCAAAACAAACAACAACAAAACTAGGTTGTCTGGTATTGACTTTTATGACATGTTTACATGCTCAGTAGCGTAGGCTAGCTTCCCAACCCCTGACCTTCCTGCCTCTGCCTCTCAAGTACGAAGACAACAGATGTGCAACAGCACATCAAAGATATGCTCACCTACTCACCAAAGATATTTACTACCTACAAAGGAAAACCAGTAACTTCACAGAGCAGCAATCCATTACTGAGGTCAACATCATAAATAGCACTTCTGTGGCATTCGTGCCACAACAGAACATTCTGATTCTAAACATGAAACAACAAAGACCAACTGAGGGACATTTAACACAAACAATGAAAATTCATCAACACTATCAAGTTATCAAGACAAAGATTATCAGAGTCTATGAGAGTCAGGAGTGGTAATGAGCAAATACAAGCAGTCCTACCCAGAACTGTGAAAAGACTTAGCTGAGAAGCCCTGGAGACTCAAATTAAGGTTTTAGTTTACTTTGTCATGTTATACTGATATTCACTTCCTGGTTCTCATAATCACAGAACAGCAATGCGGGATGTTAGCATCGGGGACAGTTGTCCAAGGTATGCATGGAGATTCTGTATTACTCCTGTGACATTTATGTGAGTATGAAGTCAGAAGCCTAAGGCTTCATCCCTGGAACAAACAATGGAAGAAGAGAAATGATTCTTAGGACTGCCCTCTAGCTTCCACGTGTGTCTGTGTATGCACACAGGGATAAAGAGACAGAGACAGACAGACAGACAGAAAGAGACAGAGAGAAAGAGGCTGGAGACATAGCTGAGTTGGCAGAGGTTTTCCTAGTAACTGTACGATCCTAAGGTCAAATCTCAATAGCACCAAAATACTTACAGTTATATAACACATATAACATAGATCTGTACTGACTGGATAATTATTTAGTGTAATATAAATATCCCAGAGGAGTTGGAGGGAAGCTCCAGGATAGCTCAGTGGTTAAGAGTTCAGTTCCCAGGATCCACACTGGGCAGCTTACAGCAGCTCCAGAGGAATCTGACTCTTCTATACTCTGTGAGCAGCTGCATCACCAAATCCACACATACACATTCAGGCAAAGCACCCATAGACATGAGTCAAAAAGTTAAAGAGGACTAGATTCTACCTACAATCCTGCAGATAGATAGATAGATAGATAGATAGATAGATAGATAGATAGATAGA
>JADRCC010170843.1:0-16632 GCA_019843855.1 Hylomyscus alleni | reverse complement strand
GTGGCAGATGCAGTTGACCTTCATGCTTCTGCTAGTGCTCAATTAAAAGGTGGACTGATGGTAGTCAATCAACGCATTGATTTAGTAGAGGAAAGATTGGATGTTCTTTTCATGCTAGCACAATTGGGATGTGAAAGAAGATTGGGCGCCCTGTGCATTACCAGTGTACAATATGATAATTACACACAAGCAGCTAATCTGTCTAGAAAGTTATCTTTATATCTTGCAGGAAATTGGTCGGAAGGGTTTGATGAGACCCTTGAATCTTTGCGTGCAGCTGTAATGGCCATCAACTCAACACGAGTGGATTTCTCATTGACTGAAGGACTCTCCTCCTGGATTTCTTCAGCTTTTTCTTTCTTTAAAGAATGGGTGGGAGTAGGCCTGTTTGGTGCAGTCCTGTGTTGTGGATTAGTGTTCATGCTATGGTTGGTCTGCAAACTCAGAGCTCAACAAATACATGACAAGGTCGGTATTGCCCAAGCACTTGTGGCCCTAACAAGGATCATCTCCCGAAATTTGGTTATCTATGTTAAAGAAATAGCCAGCAGACAGATCCCTCAGCCACTGCACCCCAAGGGATTAGCTCATTGCACTGGGTCGGTGAGAGATCTTGGCCTGACTGGGCCTTGTCTGTATAGCCGTGGTACCTGAATTTCGAGGCAAACAGCCCTTGTCTCCTGGGAGACATCTCCATTGCACAGGGACAGGTGTTTGCATATCTCTCTGTCTCCCCTAGCCTTTGCAGCTCTCTCCTCCTGGCCTTTATTGCTCTCGGCCCACTGTGACTCTACCCCACGGATAGATGGTCTGGTAAGCCAGGGACGGAGTGGATGGGTAAGACTTGACTGCCTAAGGCAGGACAGCCTCGAGTGGGGGTGCCTGATCCAAAGACGAGCACCACCCTCTAACAGGCTCAGACCTGCCGTGAGACCCTTGTCTGCTAGACACCAAGATCTGGGGTTATAGAGACACCCCCGAGAGCCTCTCTGCTGGAGGATTTCTGAGATATTGGGAGCAGGAAGACTGTCTTATTAGTACCACGCTAGATAGGCCAGTTCCATCTTTATAAAACAAAAAGGGGGAGATGTAGAGAGCTGTGCTGAGTCATGGCAGCAATCGCCATTACAAGATGGCGATGGCATTCAGTGCCCACTCTGATAAACAAGTTCAGTGCGCATGTGCTAGTGGTGAAAACGTGCCAAGTCACTGCCCAACACAGGGTGTCATACAGAATTATGAGCAAGCAGCCAATCAGAAGTGAACACGCCACCTTAGAGTATATAAGCAGTGCCTTTCTGGAGTTTGGGGTCTTCCTCTTTTATTGGCAATAAACACTTGCTGCAGAAGGATTCTGGTGTCCACATGTGTTCTTGCTGGCGAGACAATTGCGTGGACCACCACAATATCCAATATCAAATTCTTGTCAATATAGCATCCAAATATATCACTTTTCTATTGTATTCATTTATTCATGTTCATGCATTTCTGTTTTTGTTTTAATACAGAAGCCCAACTATGGAAAACAGAGGAAATTTTCTGAAAATGTAATAAGATTTCTTGTGTCAGGAGTCATTGTTTAGGAGTATTGTCCAGTTGGTTTAGGGAAATGGACAATAAATGCAGATCCTAGAAAGAAAACCCTAGAAAGATGGAAAAAAATAAATTTACTGTAGAAGAAAGAAGAGTGCTATAGATGGCTAGTTGACTCCAGAACTGAGTCAGGGGATGAAAATGCAGCAGCTGCCTGACAGACAGTGAAAGTAACAGATATATGATGGTCCCTGACATAAAGTAAAAGTTATGGTTCTGAGCAAGACAAAGAGGCACCTGTACCCAGGAATGAAAGTAACTAAATTGTGAAGGTATACAACAGCAAGTTTCAAAGTGACACAAGAACTGAGAAGCACAGAGAGATAAAAATGATCAAAAAAGACCTATACACTTTAGGAGACAAAGAAGCATTTCCCCTGTAGGGCATGGGAGGTGCACCTGAGGAGTGAGAATATTCCTCAGGAATTTGATGACAATTTTGATAATCTCCTTGTGACCTTCTCCAAATCTAGACTTTTTCTCAGTCCTATTATTTTTTATCCCAGGTAGCCTTCCATGGAAGGGTACTTGTCCTTCTGCTTGTTGGTCATAAACAGCTTTTAAAAGTTGCAGTTTCCTAGGAGAGGTGCTAGGTGCTAGAAGAAAGGAGAGCAACCCTTCTTAAAGGTACCAGCAATGATTCCCCAGATCATATTTTCCCTGACCCCTTTTCAAGGTTCTTTCTTAGATATAAGCACTGGCTGACACTGTACTATGTATGGTATCAGTTTTGGCTAATCCCTACTAAGATGCATTTATGTTTGTCATCTTTACCAGGAAGAATACAGGCCTCAGATTGAAGTTAGGGCTCCCAAGACAAGATAGATGATTGAAATTAACTGTGTAGATGTGGACGACTCAGCAGCAAGTCATTTCCATAATATAATATGTGGAGAGGTGAAATCTGTAACCTATTAAGAATTCAAATATTATAATAATAATAACACAAATGAGAATATGCATAAAAAGAGTTGAGGTAGATTTGTACTTATTACAAGAGGAACACAGGTGAGAAAACCATGTTTAAAAGACTACTGCAGGCCTTGGAGTAAATGTCTTTGTGGGTAATGAGTTCCTTAAAGGCTTGGCAGCCTGTGTGTACCAACAAGAGGGAATTCAAAACATAAAAAAAACTCCTAGCTGGGTGGTGGTGGTGCATGCCTATAATCCCAGCACTTGGGAGGCAGAGACAGGCGAATTTCTGAGTTCGAGTACAGCCTGGTCTACAGAGTGAGTTCCAGGACAGCCAGAGCTATACAGAGAAATCATGTCTCGAAAACCAAAAAAAAAAAAGAAACTCCTAACCCAAAACATCCAGGAAATCCAGGACACAAAGAGATGAAACCTAAGGATAATAGGTAAAGAAGAGACCAAAGATTCCCAACTTACAGGGCCAGTAAATATCTTCAACAAAATTATAGAAGAAAATTTACATAACCTAACGAAAGAGATGTCCATGAACTTACAAGAAGCCTACAGAACACCAAATAGATTGTACCAGAAAAGAAAATCCTCTCCTCACATAATGATCAAAACACTAAATGCACAGAACAGAGAAATAATATTAAAAGGAGTAAGAGAAAAAGGTCAAGTAACATATAAAGGCAGACCTATCATAATTACAACAGATTTCTCAACAGAGACCCTGAAAGCCAGAAGAGCCTAGACAGAGATCATGCAGACTCTAGGAGAACACAAAAGCCAACCTAGGCTATTATACCCTGCAAAACTCAATCATCACAGAGGGAAAAAACAAAATATTCCATGATAAATGAAATTTAAACAATATCTATCTACCAATCCAGCCCTACAAAGGATCCTAGAAGGAAAACTCCAACACAACAAGGGTAGCTACACCAAGGGAAAAACAAGATATTAATCATCTCACAACAAAACTAAAAGGAGAAGATTACATAGACATAATGCCACCTACAACATCAAACATAACAGGAACAACAATCATCTGTCTCTATTATCTATCAATATCAACAGACTAAATTACCAATAAAAAGACAATCTCACAGACTCAATACACATGCAGGGTCCAGCATTGTGCAGTATACAAGAAACACATCAATAACAAAGACAGACACTACCTCAGAGTTAAAAGATGGAAAACAGTCTTGAAAGTAAATGGTCCCAAGAAACACATAGGAGTTTCCATCCAAATATACAATAAAATAGACTTTCAACAAAAAGTTACAAGGAAGATGGGAAAGGACACTTTATATTCATCAAAGGAAAAACACACCAAAAGAAAGTCTCAATTTGGAACATCTATGCCCCAAATGCAAGAACACCCACATTCATAAAAGAAAACTTACTAAAGTTCAAAACATATATTAAACCACATACAACAATTGTGAGAGACTTCAACACCCCACTATCATGAATGGACAGATCACTGAAACAGAAACTAAACAGAGATACAATGAAGCTAATAGATGTTATGAAACAATGGATTTAACAAATATCTACAAAATATTTTACCCTAAAACAAAACTATATACCTTCTTCTCACCACATCATGGTACCTTCTCCAAAACTGAGTGTATAACCAGTCACAAAACAAGCCTCAGATGGGCAGTGGTGGCGCACGCCTTTAATCCCAGCACTTGGGAAGCAGAGTCAGGCAGATTTCTGAGTTTGAGGCCAGCCTGGTCTACAGAGTGAGTTCCAGGACAGGCAGGACTATACAGAGAAACCCTGTCTCAAACAAAACAAAACAAAACAAAACACACAAGCCTCAACATATACAAGAAGATTGAAATACTCCCCTGCCTTTCATCAGATCACCACGGACTAAGGCTAGACTTCAATTAAAAAAAAAACATACCCATGGAACTGAACAACTCTCTACTCAATGGTAACTTAGTCATGGAAGAAATAAAGAAAGAAATTAAAGACTTCCTGGAATTCTATGAAAATATTTACAAAGCATTACCAAACTTATGGGACACAAAGATAGCAGTGCTAAGAGGAAAATTCATTTCACTAAGTGCCCTTATAATGAAATTGAAGAACTGGAAAGATAGCTCAGCAGTTAAGAGCACTGACTGCTCTTCCAAAGGTCCAGAGTTCAAATCCCAGAAACCACATGGTGTCTCACAACTATCTGTAATAAGATCTGACACCCTCTTCTGGTATGTCTGAAGACAGCTACAGTGTATTTACATATAATAATAAATAAATCTTTGGGCTGGAGTGAGCAGAGATCCTGAGTTCAATTCCCAACAACCACATGATGGCTCACAACCATCTGTACAGCTATAATATATATATAATATATATATATATATATATATATATATATATTTATATATATTATATATATATATTATATATATATATATTAAATCTTAAAAAAAGAAATTGGAGAGATTCTACACTAACAACTTAACAGCATTCCTGAAAGCCCTAGAACAAAAAGAAGCAAACATATGCAAGAGAAGCAGGCTGCTGGAAATACTCAAACTCAGGGATGAAATCAACCAAATTGAAATAAGGGAACAATAAAAAGAATCAACAGAACCAAGAGCTGGATCTTTGAGAAAATCAACAAGATAGATAAGTCCCTAGACAAACTAACTAAAGGGTACAGAGACAGTATCCAAATTAACAAAATCAGAAATGAAAAGGGAGACATAACAACAGAAACTTAGGAAATTCAAAAATCATCATATCCTACTACAAAAGGTCCTCAACAAAACTGAAAAATCTAGATGAAATAGATGATTTTTCTAGATAGATATCAAGTACCAATTTTAAATCAAGAGCAAGTAAACTAGCTAAACAGTCCCATATCCCCTAAGAATTGAATAAGTCACTTAAAAGCTCACAGTAAAAAAAAAAAAAAAGCACAGGGCCTGATGGCTTTAGTATAGAATTCTACCAGACCTTCAAAGAAGAACTAATACCAGCACTCCTCAAGGTACTGGATAAAATAGAAACAGAAGGAACACTACCTAATTCAGTCTATGAGACCACACTTACTCTGATACCTAAACTACACAAAGGCCCAACAAAGAAAGAGAACTTCAGACAGTTTAACTTGAGAATAGAGATGCAAAAATACTCAATAAAATTCTACCAAACTAAATCCCAAAATCAAAACCATCATTCACCATGATCAAGTATGCTTCATCCTAGATGTGCAAGTTTGGTTCAATATATGAAAACCCATCAACATAATCTACTATATAAACAAATTCAAAGAAAAAAACACGATCATCTCATTAGATTCAGAGAAAGCATTTGACAAAATGCACACTCCTTCATGTTAAGAGTATTCAAGAGATCAAGAATTCAAGGCCAATACCTAAACATAGTAAAATCAATGTACAGCAAACAAACAGCCAATACCAAATTAAATGGAAAGACACTTGAAGCAATCTTGCTAAAATCGGGAACAAAACAAAGCTTCTAACTCTCCCCATATATATTTAATATAGTACTTGAAGTGTAGCCAGAGTAATAAGACAACAAAAGGAGATCAAAGGGATGCAAATTGCAAAGAAGTCAATGTATCATTATTTGCAGATAGTATACGATCATATATATCAGTGACCCCTAAAATTCTACCAGAGAACATCTATAGCTAATAAATAGGTTTGGCAGGGGGGCTGGATATAAAATTAACTCCATGAAGGGTTTGCAGTCCCTTAGGACAAACAACAATATGAACTAACTAGTACCCTCAGAGCTCCCAGGGATTCAACAACCAACCAAGGACTATACATGGTGGGACTGATTGTTCTGGCAGCATGTGTACAGTAGAGGATTGCAAAGTCGATCATGAATGGGAGGAGAGGCCCTTGGCCCTGTGAAGGTTCTGTGCCCCAGTGTAGGGGAATGACAGGGCCGATAAGTGGGAGAGGGTGGAGTGGCAGGCATAGGGAGGGGAGGAGACAACAGGGGTTTGTTCTTGTTGTTTTTGTTTGTTCATTTGTTTGTTTTTTGGAGGTGAAACTGGGAAAGGAAAAATCATATGACATGTAAACAAAGAAAATATCTAATAAAAAACATTAAAAAAATAAAATAAAATTAACTCTAACAAATTAATAGCCTTCCTGTACACAAATGATAAATGAACTGACAAAGAAAATACAGAAACAATACCCATCACAAATAATACAAGCTTGATATAACTCTAATCAAACAAATAAAGTATCTGTATGACAAGAACATCAAGACTCTGAAGAAAGAAATCCAAGAGGACCTCAGAAAATGGAGAGATATCTCATGCTCATGGATGGTAGGATAAACACAGTAAAAATAGTCATCCTACCAAAAGCAATCTATAGATTCAATGAAATCCCCATCAAATTCCAATACAATCTTCACAGAGAGTGAACAAAAAAAAATCTCAAATTCATTTGGAATGACAAAACACCCAAGATAGTGAAAACTATTTGCAACAATAAAAAAACTTCTGGGAGAATCACCATCCCTGACCTCAAGCTGTACTACAGAGCAATAGTGATAAAAATGGCAAGGTATTGGTACAGTGACAGACATGTAGATCAATGAAATGGAACAGAAGACCCAGAAATACACCCATACAACTATGGTCACTTGATCTTTGACAAAGAACCCAAAAACATCCAGTGTAAAAGAAGACAGCATTTTCAAGAAATGGTGCTGATTCAACTGGAGGTCAGCGTGTAGAAAAATGCAAATTGGTCCATTCTTATTTCCTTGTACAAAACTTAAGTCCAAGTGGATCAAGGACCTCCACATAAAACCAGTTACACTGAATCTAATAGAGGTGAAAGTGGGAATGAGCCCCGAACACCTTCCTACAAAGGAGAATTTCCTGAACAAAACACCAATGGCTCAGGCTCTAAGATCAACAATTGACAAATTAGATCTCAAAAAATTGAAAAGTTTCTATAACACAAAGGACACTGTCAATAGGACAAAACAGCAACCTATAGACTGGGAAAAGATCTTTACCAACCCCACATCTGATAGACGGCTAATATCCAGTATATACAAAGAACTCAAGAAGGTAGACTCCAGAGAACCAAATAACCCTATTAAAATTGGGACACAGAGATGAACAAAGAATTCTCAACTGAAGAATTTCAAATGCCTGAGAAGCACCTAAAGAAATGTTCTACATTCTTAGTCATCAGGGAAATACAAATCAAAACAACCCAGATATTCCACCACAAACCTGTCAGAATGGCTGAGGTCAATAATTCAGGTGACAGCAGATGCTGGTGGGGATGTGGAGAAAGAATACTCCACCACTGCTGATGGGATTGTAAACTGTTACTACCAATCTGGAAACAGTAATTCTCAATTTCACAAGGAAAAACAAAAAAATCCTGGGTAGCAAAAACAATTCTTAACACTGAAAGATCGTCTGTGGGAATTACCATCCCTGACCTCAAGCTATACTACAGAGCAATAGTGATAAATACCTGCATGGTATTGGTACATGGACAGAAAATTCAATAAATGGAATAGAACTGAAGATCCAGAAATAAACCCACACAATTATAGACACTTTTCAAGACCTCTTGAAAGGGAAGCCAAAATGCACAATGAAAAAAAGAAAGCATCTTCAATAAATAGTGCTGTTTAACTGGCAGTCATTATGTAGAAAATGAAAATATATTCATATTTGTAACCTCGCACAAAGCTCAAGTCAAAGTGGATCAAGATCCTTAACATAAAACAAGATACACTGAATCTAATAGAAAAGAAAGTAGGAAAGAGCCTTGAACTCATTGACACAAGGGGAAATTTCCTAAACAGAACTCCAATGGTTCAGACTCTAAGATCATGAATTAATAAATGAGACCTTGTGACCTCATGAAACTGAACAGCTTCTGTGGAGTGCCAGCCCCCACTCGGTTTTGCCGCCACGGAACTTTCAAAACCGAAACTATCCTTGAGCTTCGGAATGTTAGAAGCTACCTGAAGGATAGCTGTCAAGAGCTGGATTTCACACCTGTGTGTTAGCTGCCCTACAGTTCTTTTGATGTTCCTCTGGCTGAGACCACCTTTGATGTCCTTGTGGATTTCCTGCAGGCCCCGAGATCAAAGACTGATCCTGGAGCCCGTAAGCTGTGCCTGGAAATACCTGCTGACTTCCAGAAGCCCTGCTCCCCAGAACATAAACATTGACTCTGGTTGCCCATGCTTTTTATTATTTCTGTCTTGGTTTCACTTTTACTTTTAAGAACATATATATTGATCTGGCTGCAGGTCAAAGCCCGCGTCTTGATAAAGGATTACTTGACGCCCAAATTTTCTGTGTCTGTGTGTGTTTGATTCATTTCCACAGGTCTTAGCTTTAAGGTCTTTTCGAAGAACGGACGCCAACGCCCCTACTGTGTGCCTCTGCCGGCCGGAGGCCACAAGCTTCTGTGAGGCAAAGAACATAGTCAATAAGACAAAAAGCTAACCTACCAATTGAGAAAAAATCTTCACTAACCCTACACCCAATAGAGGGCTAATATACAAAGTATATGAAGAACACAGGAAGCTAACCTCCAAAGAATCAAACAACCCAATCAAAAAATGGGGTACAGATCTTAAAAGAGAATTAACAGAGGGATCTTGAATGGCCAAGAAGTATTAATGATAAAAGTCCTTGCAAATCAAAATGATGCTGAGATTCTACCTTACACCAATCAAATGGTTATGGTAAAAAAATAAAAGACTCAGGTGACAGCACATGTTATAGAAAATATGGAGAAAAAGGAACACTCCTGCATTGCTGGTGGGCTGGTATAACTACTCTGGAAATCAATCTGGAGGTTCCTCAGAGAATTGGAAATAGATCTACTTGAAGACCCAGCTATACCACTCTTGGGCCTATACCCAAAAGATGCCCTACCATGCCACAGCAGCACATTTTTAGTGGCCTTATCTGTGATAGCCAGAAGCTGAAAACAACCCAAATGTCCCACAATGGAAGAATGGACAGAGAAAATGTAGTTCATTTACACAGTGGAATACTACTCAGTTTTTAAGAAGGACATCATGAGTTTTGCAGATAAATGGATGGAACTAGAAAATAACATCCTGAATGAGGTAATTCAGACCCAAAAGGACATGCATGATGTGTACTCACTAATAAGTGGATATTAGCCAAAAAATTATAGAGTATCTATGATACAATCCACGGTAGCCAAAAAATTAGAGAGTATCTATGATACAATCCACAGAATTCAAGGTTAACAAGCCAAAGGGCCAAAGTGAGGATGTTTCAGTCCCACTTGGGAGGGAGCAAAAACAATCATAGGAGGCAGAGGGAGGGAGGGACCTGAATGGGAGAGGGGAGTGGGAGGGGAAAGGAGAAACATGATCAGATATAAGAAGAGCAGGAGAGAAGCCCTGAGGGCCTGCATAATGAATGGAAATATACAACTTCTGGGGATATGATGTGGTGGGACCATCTGGAAAGTACTAGAGACCTGGGAGGTGAGAGACTCTCAGGAATCAAAGGGAAGGACCTTAGATGAAATGCCCAACATTAGGGAGAGGGAACTCATAGAGTCTACCTCCAATAGAAAGACAGGACACCAAGTGGAGGGATGGTATTGCCATCCCATAGTCAAAAACTATGACCTAGTATTGTTCCTGTCTAAAAGAACTGCAGAGACAAAAATGAAGAGGAGACTGAGAGAAAGACAGTCCAGTAACTGGCCCACCTTTGGATCCATGTCAAAGGGAGGCTCCAAGGTCTGACACTATTACTGATGCTATGGTGCACTTACAGACAGAAGCCTAGTATGGTTGTCCTTTGAAAGGCCCAAGAAGCAGCTGACTAAGACAGATGCAGCTATTTACACCCAACCATTGGACTGAAGTCAGGAACCCCTATGGTTGAATTAGGAAAAGACTAGAAGAAGCTGAGGAGGAGGGAGACCCCATAGGAAGACCAGCAGTCTCAACAAACCTGGACCCCTGAGATCTCTCAGACACTGAGCTACCAACAAGGCAACATATATGAGCTGGTCTAAAGCCCCTGACACATGTACACCAGAGGACTACCTGGTCTGGCCTCAATAGGAGAAGATGCTCCTAAACCTTGAGAGACTTGAGGACCCAGAGAATTGGAAGGCCTAGCAGGGGGGGGCATCCTGTCAGAGACAGGGAGAGGAGGAATGGGATGAGGAATGTTGGGAGGGAAGATTGGGAAGAGGCTAACAACTGAGCTGTAAAAAATAAAAGTAATTTTAAAAAAGAAGAAAAAGTGTGTGGTCAGGTTTATCACTATAAGAGTGATATATCTCAGGACCCATTTTCTATATTACTCACTTTTCTCATTTATGTGACATACACCTGACATAATCAAATAAAATAAGGAAGGATACTTTTTTAGGTCACAAATTATATGAACATTCACCCATTCAGGCCTATGATGTAGAAAGCATGCTCACACTATTCCTGGTATCAGGAAGCAAGGAGATATGAATGCTAGTACTTGACAAGGTTTCTCCTTTTACTTTTGTTTGAGTCTAAAGCCACAACCCATGGACTGATCACATCCATACTGCCTTAGTCAGTTTTTCTATTCCTGTACAAAACATCATGATCAAGAAACAAGTTGGGGAAGAAAGGGTTTATTCAGTTTACACTTCCAAATTGCTGTTCATCACCAAAGGTAGTCAGGATTGGAACTCAAGTAGGTCAGGAAGTAGAAGCTGATGTAGAGGTCATTGACGGATGTTACTTACTGGTTTGCTTCCCCTGGCTTGCTCAGCTTGCTTTCTTATAGACCCCAAGACTACCAGCCCAGGGATGGCACCATACACAATGAGCCCTTCCACCTTTGATCACTAATTGAGAAAATGCCTCAGAGCTGGATGTCATGGAGGCATTTCCTCAAGGGAGGCTACTTTTTCTGTGATAATACCAGCTTGTGTCAAGTTGACATACAAAACCAGGCAGTACACATACTTATTGTACATGTTCCCAATTCAAATATCTCCTAGTCTGAATAACTCAAATCTGGGCCTCAAAAACTGGCCAAGAAGCTTGGGTTCCTTCCTGTCTGGGCCAGATTAGCTTGGGTGCGAACTCCACAGCCAGTCCCACAACACCCAGAGGAAGTTCCATTCTCAGGTGCTCTAACATGTCCAGGATCATAGGATCAGAGCTGAGGAGGACACAACATCTGTTCCAACACCACCAGGAGTAACTGGGACCAGCTAGATCTAGGAATGCTGGAACCCTGCCAGAGTAGTAGCTCTAGTTCCTTCCTGTCTGAGCAGGTACCCTGAGCAGACTTTGGGTGGAATAAACATGGACTAAGGCTGGTCTTAAATTCTAACAAAAACAATGGAAAACATATATACTCGTGGAAGCTGGACAACGCTGTACTCAATGATGACTTACTCAGGGAAGAAATAAAGAAATGAAAGTCTTTTTAGCATGCAATGAAAATGAAGATACAACATTCCCAAATTTATGGGACACAATGAAAGTAGTGCTGAGAGGAAAACTCATAGTTCTGAGTGCCTCCAAAAAGAAACTGGAGAGAGCATACACTAGTAGCTTGACAGCACATCTAGAAGCTCTAGAACAAAAAGAAGCAAATACACCCAAGAGGAGTAGACAGTAGGAAATAATCAAACTAAGGGCTGAAATAAAACAAATAGAAACAAAAAGAACTATACAAAGCATCAACAAAACCAAGAACTAGTTCTTTGAGAAAACAACAGATAGATAAACCCTTAGCCAGACTAACCAGAGGGCAAAGAGACAATATCCAAATTAATAAAATCAGCAATGCAAAGGTGACATAACAGAAACCTCGGAAATTCAAAATATCATCAGATCTTGCTACAAAAGCTTATACTCAACAAAACTGGAAAATCTGGAAGAAATGGACAATTTTCTAGATAAATAACAGGTTTCAAAGTTAAAACAGGATCAGATAAACCATCTAAACAGTCTCATAACCCCTAAAGAAATAGAAGCAATCATTAATAGTCTCCTACCTAAAAAAAAAGCTCAGGACCTGACAGGTTTTGTTGTGGGAAATATTAAAAAGATCACCCCTCCAGCCAGACAACCTTCTTGATCTAGTGCTACCGGTACTGGCCAGCCACATCACTATGTCCCTGTGGAGTCCTGCTATTCTCTCCCAGCTAGCAAGATCATCTCAATAACATGCAATGCTCCACACACCCCACAATCAAAAACGACTAGCTACCCAGTAGAAACATGACTCTTAAGGCTTAATTATGCAATCAGGTTTATATATAAATAAGATCACAATTTACAAGATGCCAGTACAATAATTTCAGAACTAAATGATAAAGATACTGCTTTAACCCAATTATCCTAACTTTGTGATAACCTTAGCTACCTGTGGCTGTTTAAAACGACATGGGGTCTGGATCATCTTCCGGTTCACCTGCTTCCATGATGATTTCTCGGGTTCTCCTCTGACCTCCGACCTCCTCACTCCTAAACTTCTAGCTCTACCTCCCTATTCCTGTCCAATCACAGACCTGTCATTGTCCTAATGTGATTGGACAGAGAAAATGCTGCAACAGGGTTTAATGGAGAATTCTATCAGACTTTAAAGAAGACCGAATACCAATACTCTTCAAACAATTCCACAAAATAGAAACAGAAGGAACACTATCCAATTCATTCTATGAAACCACAATTGTGCTTATACCCAAAACACACAAAAACCAAACAAAGAAAGAGAACTTCAGACCAATTTCCATTATAAACATTGATGCAAAAATAGTCAATCAAATTCTTGCCAAACAAATCCAAGAACACATCAAAACAATCATTCATCATGATCAACTAACTAGGCTTCATTCCAGAGATGCAGGGATGGTTCAATATAGGGAAATCCATCAAAGTAACCCACTATAAAACAAACACAAAGAAAAAAAACCACATGATCATTTCATTAGATGCTAAAAAAGCATTTGACAAAATTCAGCATGCCTTCATGTTAAAAGTCTTAGAAAGATCAGGAATTCAAGGCCAATAACTAAACAGAGTAAAAGCAATATACAGCAAACCAGTACCCAACAGGAAACTAAATGAAAAGAAATATGAACACTAAAATCAGGGACTAGACAAGGCTGCCCAATCTCTCCCTATATATGCAATATAGTACTTGAAGTTGTAGCTAGAGCAATTAGACAACAAAAGGAGGTCAAAAGATACAAATTGGAAAGGAAGAAGTCAAAATATCACTATTTGCAAATGATATGATCATATACTTAAGTGACCCCAAAAATTCTACCAGAGAACTCCAACAGCTGATAAACAACTTCAGCAAAGTATCTGAATAAAAAATTAACTCAAACAAATGAGTGCCCTTCCTCTACACAGAGGATAAGCAGGCTGAGAAAGAAATTAGGGAAATGACACCCTTCACAATAGTCACAAATAATATACAATAACTTGGTGTGACTCTAACCAAGCAAGTGAAAGATCTGTATGACAAGAATTTCAAGTCTCTAAAGAAAGAAATCAAAGAAGATTTCAGAAGATGGAAAGATTTCCCATGCTCATGGATTGGCAGAATTAATATAGTAAAAATGGCCATCTTGCCAAAAGCAAACTACAGAATCAATGTAATTCCAAATTAATTTTTCATAAAGTTAGAAAGAGCAATTTACAATTTCATTTGGAATAACAAAAAACCCTGGATATTGAACACTATTCTGAACAATAAAAGAAATTCTGAGGGAATCATCATCCTTGAACTCAAGCTATATTACAGAGCAATACTGATTTAAAAAAAAAAACTGTATGGTATTCATACAGAGACAGGCAGGAAGATCAAGGGAATACAACTGAAGACTCAGAAATGAACCCACGACACCTAGGATCAGAAGTGAGGAGAATACAACACATGACACATGTCCCAACACCAGGTATAACTGGGACCAGTGGGACTAGGCACACAGGAACTCTGCCAGCCCAGTGGCTCAGATTCCTTCCGGTCCCACAACACCCAGAGGAAGCTCCACTCCCAGGAGCTCTAACAAGCCCAGGATCAGAAGTGAGGAGGACACAACATCTGTCCCAATACCAGGTGTAACTGGGACCAGTGGGACCAGGCACACAGGAACTCTGCCAGCCCAGTAGCTCAGGTTTCTTCTGATCTGTCTGGGCTGGTGCCCTGAGCAGACCTTGGGCACAAGCTCGACAGCCAGTCCCACAACACCCAGAGGAAGCTCAACTCCCAAGTGTTCTAACAAGCCCAGGGTCACAGGATCACAAAGACAGCTTGACTCTGAGGAATTCTGACAAAACTAGGATCACAGGAAGGACAGGTTCCAGTCAGATTTAGCAAGGGCAGGTAGCACTAGAGATAACCAGATGATACAGGGCAAGAGTAAGAATATAAGCAACACAAACCAAGGTCACTTGGCATCATCAGAACCCAATCTTCCCACCATAGCAAGTGCTGAACACACTATTACACCAGAAAAGCAAGATTCAGATATAAAATCACTTCTCATGGTGATGATACAGGACTTTAAGAAAGACATAAATAGCACCCTCAAAGAAATACAGGAGAACACAAATAAACAGCTAGAAGCCCTTCAAGAGGAAACACAAAAATTCTTTAAAGAACTACAGGAAAACACAATCAAACAAGTGAAGTAAAATGAGCAAAACCATCAAGAATCTAAAAATGGAAATAGAAACAATAAAGAAATCAGAAAGAGAGACAACCCTGGCAATACAAAACCTAGGAAAGAAATCAGGAGTCATGATGCAAGCATCACCAACAGAATACAAGATATAGAAGAGAGAAACTCAGGAGCTGAAGATACCATAGAAAACATTGACACAACAGTCAAAGAAAATGCAAAATGCAAAAATCTCCTAAGACAGAACATCCAGGATATCCAGGATGGAATGAGAAGGCCAAACCTAACGATAATAGGTATAGAAGAGAATGAAGGCTACCAATGTAATGGGCCAGTAAATATCTTTAACAAAATTATAGGCTTCACAAGTTGCAGGGGAGTCGCAGGGCGGCAGGGACAGGATCCTCTCAGCCTCTGAGTGACAGCGGTGGATCTGCGACCCTCTCTGCCCCTTCCCTGAAAGTACAGAGCCTGCCTCCAGGGCCTGCTTTAACCCAGGAACTCAGGTGAGATCTGGCATTTTCTCTCCGGTGACTTTCTAAGGCCGGACCATCTGGGAGGCACGGGCCTCACGAGTTGCAGGGGAGTCACAGGGCAGCAGGGACAGGATCCTCTCAGCCTCTGAGTGACAGTGGTGGATCAAAGACCTTCTCTGCCCCTTCCCTGCAAGTAGAGAGCCCGCCTCCAGGGCCTGCTTTAACCCAGGAACTCAGGTGAGATCTGGCATTTTGTCTCCGGTGACTTTCTAAGGTCAGACCATCTGGGAGGCACAGGCCTCAGAAGTTGCAGGGGAGCTGCAGGGTGGCAGGGATAGGATCCTCTCAGCCTCTGAGTGACAGTGGTGGATCTGCGACCCTCTCTGCCCCTTCACTGCAAGTAGAGAGCCTGCCTCTAGGGAGTGCATTAACCCAGGGACTGAGACCCACAGGAGGAACAAGCTCTAATCAGAGACACCAAGAACATCTAAAACCAGAGATCAACATGATGAAAGGCAAACACAAGAATCCTACCAACAGAAACCAAGACTACTTGGCTTCATCAGAACCTAGTACTCCCACCACAGCAAGTCCTGGATATCCCAAAACACCGGAAAAGGAAGATTTGGATGTAAAATCATACCTCACAATGGTGCTAGAGGAATTTAAGAAGGGCATGGATAACTCTCTCAAAGAAATACAGGAGAGCACAGGTAAAGAGGTACAAGCCCTTAAAGAACTACAGGAAATCACAAGTAAACAAGTAGAAACCCTTAAAGAGGAAACACAAAAATCCCTTAAGGAATTGCAGGAAAACACAAACAAACAGGTGAAGGAATTGAGCAAAACCATCCAGGACATGAAAATGGAAGTAGAAACAATTAAGAAATCACAAAGAGAGACAACTCTGGAGTTAGAAAGCCTAGGAAAGAAGTCAGAAAACATAGATGCAAGCATCA
>JADRCC010170831.1:0-17545 GCA_019843855.1 Hylomyscus alleni | reverse complement strand
TTTTTTTTTTTTTTTGCTTTTTCGAGACAGGATTTCTCTGTGTAGCCGAAAATATTTACTAGCCATTTAAGTTGGGAATCTTTGCTCTCTTCTATACCTATTATCCTTAGGTTTGGTCTTCTCATTGTGTCCTGGATTTCCTGGATGTTTTGGGTTAGGAACTTTTTGTATTTTCTTTGACTGTTGTGTCAATGTTTTCTATGGTATCTTCTGCACCTCAGATTCTCTCTTCCATTTCTTGTATTCTGTTGGTGACATTTGCATCTATGACTCCTGATTTCATTCCTAGGTTTTCTCACTCCAGGGTCATCTCCTTTTGTGATTTCTTTATTGATTCTATTTTCATTTTTAGATCTTGGATAGTTGTGTTCTTTTCTTTCATCTTTTTGATTGTGTTTTCCTGTAATTCTTTAAGGGATTTTTGTGTTTCCTCTTTAAGGGCGTCTACTTGTTTACCTATGTTCTCTTGTATTTCATTAAGGGAGTTATTTATGACCTTCTTAATGTCCTTTATTACAATCAGGAGAAGTGATTTTTAGATCTGAATCTTGCTTTTCTGGTGTGATGATGTATCCAGGACTTGTTATATTGGGAGAATTGGGTTCTGATGATGCCAAGTAACCTTGATTTGTGTTGCTTATGTTCTTAGGCTTGCCTCCCACCATCTGATTATCTCTTGTTTTATCTGCTCTCCATATATCTGACTGGGGCTTGTCCTTCCTGTGATCTTGTTTGTGTCTGAGCTCCTCAGAGTTCAGCTGTCTCTGTGATTCTGGGATGCTGTGATCCTGGGTATGACAGAGATCCTGGGATTCAAACTGCCTCTAGGACCCTGAGATCATGGTGTGACCAAGTTCCTGAAATCCAGGGATCCTGGGATACTGTGGTCCTGGGCATGTTAGAGCACTTGGGAGTGGAGCTTCCTCTGGATGTTATACTGACTGCCGAGTTCAAGCCCAAGGTCTCCTCAGTCCACAGGCTCAGACCATAGGGAACCCATGCCACCAGTCATGAGGACTTCCTGGGTTCCTGGGTTCAGCAGATCCCAGTTACTCTCTACAAAACATTTTTTTTTTTTGGACACAGGGTTTCTCTGTATAACTCTGGCTGTCCTGGAACTCACTCTCTAGACCAGGCTGGCCTCGAACTCAGAAATCTACTTGCCTCTGCCTCCCAAGTGCTAGGATTAAAGACATGTGCCACCACTGTCCAGCTAGCTACAAAGTATTTTAACCAAACACAAAAGGGTATACCTTCTTCTAAACACCCTATGGAACGTCCATGAAAATTAAGACATACTCAGTCACAAAACAAGTCGATATATAAGAAAATAGAAATAACCTACTACATCCTATCAAACCACCACCGATTACTGTTGGATTTTAATAACAACTAATAATACCGAAAACCTACTTAACTATGGAAACTGGACAACTCTTGACTCAATGACCACAGGGTCAAGGCAGAAATAAATTTAAGACTACTTAGAAAAACAATAGATGGCAGGAAATGATCAAACTCAGGTCTGAAATCAATAAAATCATGAAACAGAACAATAGGAAGAATAAATGAAATAGAGAAGTGGTTCTTTGAGAAAATCAACAAGATAGACAAACTTTTATATAAACTAATAAAGAGAGACTATCTAAACTAACAAAATCAGAAACAAAAGGGGACAAAACAGCAGACATTGAGGAATTCCAAAGAATCATTAAGTCATACTTAAAATATCTGTAACTGGATTTGAAAATCTAAAAGAAATGGACAATTTTCTCAATAGATTCCACATTTAAAAGTTCAAGCAAGACAATTTAAATAGACCTATAAACCCACAAGGATATTAATTAAAGTAGTCATTAAAACCTCCTAAGCCCTCACCCCTCCAAAAAAAAAGAAAAAAAAAAGCCAAAGGACAGATGGACTTATCATAGAATTCAACTAGACATTGAAAGAATAGTCATTGTCAGTTTGACTCATATTATTCCAGAAAAGTAAAGCAGAAAACAGAAAGAACACTATAAAATTAATTTTCTAAAGCATTAGTCACTCTGATACAGAAATCACAGAAAGATTCAACAAATAAAGTATTTATTACCAATTTCTCTCATAAACACAGATTCAAAAACATTCAATAAAATGCACTCAAACAGAATCAAGGAACACATCAAAAAGATCATCCATCATGATGAAGTAGGGTTCATCCAAGAGAACCAGGCATGTTTCAACTTAAGACAAGGAAAAAACAAAGCAAAAAACAAACAAACAAACAAACAAAACAATAAAAACCTCATGATCTTTTCACTAGGAACAGAGAAGGTCTTAAAGAAATATCCAACAAAAAGCTCATTTCTTCAGGTTAAAAATCTTGGAGAAATTTAAGATACAAGAAACATAGCAACATAATAAAAGCAATTACAGCAAACTTATAGCCAACATCAAATAACAAGGAAAGAAAAATCAAAGGTCTTCCTCAAAAGTAAGGAAGAAGCAAGATAATTCACTTCATATCTACTCAATATAAAACTTGAAGTTCTAGCTAGAGCAGTATGACAACTAAAGGAAATCAATGGGAAAAAAAATAAAAGGAAGAAGTCAAAATATCATTTTTAGATGATATGATAGTATATATAAACAACACCAAAAATTCAAGAAAAGAGCTCCTTCAGCTGATAAACACTCTCTGCAATGTGGTGCGATACAAGATTTAATAAAAACAACAATCAATCATGCTATTTTTACAAAAGAAATCATGGAAACAACACCCTTCACAATAGGCAGAAAAAAAAACAGGTTTGGGATAATTCTAACCAAACAAGTGAAAGACTGTATGTCAATAACTCCTAAAAGTATGAGTTCAGACGTCTTCCTACTATTTTGCCTGCTTTTGGGACCCTTATTTTTCTACTAAAGGTTATCTTGTCCAGTGTTAATATAATGGGAGGTACTTAGCTTTACTGCACCTTGATAAGTCATGTTTGTATGGTATCCCTTGAAGGTTTGGCCTTTTCTGTAGTAAAATGAAAAAGTTCATGTGGAGGAGAGAGGGAAGGAGCACCAGAATGAAAAGGAGGGAGGAGAAACTGTTGTCAGGATCTAATTTATTAGAGGATAAGTTAATTTAAAATGTTAATTTTACCTTGAATTTTACCTGTATCTGATTTATATATTAAAAATAGAGTTCTGGACCTTCATTTTTGAAAGAATACTGAAAGATGATTAAATATTTAAAGATATTGATATATAATTCATGTGTTTTGCATGAGAAGTGAAGTTGGGTGCAAAGAGAAAGAATTCTATTCTGTGAAAGTTTACATCACAGAAAATCATTAGGTTGAAATCTTAGTAACAACTTCATATTAAGAATCTTTAAGTTAATTAAGTCATAAAAATAGTCTATAAAAAATAATGTTCTTATCAAAGAAACTGTTGTGACATGGCAAGTCAGTCCCTCCATCTTGTGTTCTTGCTGAGCTAATTTCTGTTTGTCTAGAATACGATTTAAAAAAATCCCATGAAAAATTATCAAATTTTATTCTAGGTCAAGGTGTTTCAGCTAAATTTAGTGTCTGCTAAACAGCCTACATTTATGGAACCTCTTCCAGAAAACTGATTATCTTAGCTTCTGTTAAACTGCCTTCCTTTACAGAAAGACCAGCTAGCTGCTTGCCTTAGCTACTGGTAAACTGCTTGCTTCTATGAATCTCCCTTTCAGCTATGGAGCAAGATATGTCAGCAGGACATGTTAGTATGCCTTCAACAGCCTTATGCTTTGAACATTTGGCAATACACTTAGTTCCCAAAATACCTGAGTGCTGTCTCAGCTAGCTGGAAGATTTTAAATTGGCTATAAACTGTGTCTAATAATATCTGGTGGACTCCCCATAATGTTTGGGCAAGTCTTTATATGCATTCTCTCACATAAGGATAAATAGTGTGGTGGGTAGAGAAAGATCTGAGTGAATAAAATCTTCAGTGAATTAATGCTGGGCATGCCCTTGCCTAAACCCCATTGTGTCAGTCTCACAGAAAAGCCACATCCTTCTTTGGACTAGCAAATAGGAATGTTGACAGTGTGTGCAGAACATTTCCATTTATTTCTTTCTCTAGGTGTTTAGGGCCTGTACAGTGGTACCCTATAGAGATAGATCCTGCTAAGACTAGCTAAATCTGCCTAATAAATCAAAATTTATAATGTAAACCATGCCTAGTTTTTCAGCTCTATGTAATATCCTGCAATTTTTGTTCAACTCTATGTAGTAAATATGCTGAGCTCCTGGGATGTTGTTATTCCTCCAGCAGAAAGAAAATATCATACAATTGTAGTAATTCTGACCAGTTTTCCATTTAAATGTCTTTTCTTTATTACTTTTCATGAATTACCATGCCTGTATCATAGGCTTAAAAGCCATCTTAAAATAATGGCAAACTAGTTTCATTCCTATTTATGATTTAGTTTATGTTTCAAAAGGATCAAGCTAGGTCCACATGTAAACTTTAATGGAAATGATTTGCTACTGCCTGTTTCAGGAAGTGGTAATTATGTCTGTTTGAAAATGTTGTTATAATTAGCTTGCATCTCTACCTTTGTTTAAAAAAGTTGTTATAGCTACCTTGTTATGATAAAAACTTTGTCTTCTTTACATGGACTACTAGTCTTTTTCATAAACCCCTCAGGGGGATGCAGCCCATGAACATGAATAAAAAAGAGCTTGCTTTAATCAATTTCTATTTAAAATTAATTTGACCATGAATATTTAGGCTGATGGTCACTCTTCTCACATCTTTGGGACTACAAGTTGACCAACATTAAAAGTTTCCCTATAGTGATCTAGTTTTGAGTGGAAGAACTGAGGTCTGTGTTGGCATTGTGGTTCTAGAGTCTAAGAAAGTAGTCAGAGAGTGGTACTTGAGACAGAATTTTAAATTTGCAACATCATGCTTCCCTCAGAGTCAGAACATTGGATAGGGCAATACTTCCATAGGCTTGATAATTGTTAAATCTTGGCTTAGATATATTTACAAAGGAAATATATATGTATTTATAAAGATTCTCTGCTGCCTGTGCCCTGGACCACCCACTACCTGGCCTCTGTTTATGCAGAGGTGGTCACAGCCATTCCTCTTATATCTCTCTAGGAAGAGGACACAGAGAAAAGAAGAGGCAAAGGGAAACTCTTATATTAGCTATTTTTCCTTCGTCATAATAAAACACCATGGAAAAGTCAGCTTATAGAAATATCTAAATGGTACCTTTTTTACAATTTCATGGTGTGGCTCATCATCAGCATTATTTGGACTATGCTGACTGAGAGATAGGCAGACATGTTGCTGGAACAGTACCTGATATCTGACTGATATCTGATTCACAAGTTAGAGACTGAGACAGAATAAGAATATGCCAAGCATTGGTTTTTGAAACTTCAAAACTCACTCCCACTGTCATACCTTTTCCAAGAAGGACACATCTCTTAATCTCCCTAAACAGTTCATCAAATGCCAACTAAGCATTAATATATATGTGTCTATTTGGATCATTCACATGCAAACCAACACAAAGCTTTCAATCATGTGGCTCTTATGCTTTTACAGACAAAATTGAAAAATCTGAATAGTACACTAACAGCAAAATTGGAACAGAGATTAATTTAGATGTGAATTTTGAAGGAACTCTACTGAAACATACATATATTTCTTCTGTAAAACAGATCAGTGTGAGATTTTTCTCTTAAATTCTTTAAAACTATTTTTATATTTTTTGAAATTAAAATTTAAGTATTTTTGTCCTCCCAATTTTCTAGCCTTCCACTAACTTACATTGCACACTGACCCTTGCTCTCTTTTCAAATTCCTGGTCTCTCTTTATTTAATTATCTATTATTTAGTGTATATTTCTAAATATTTAAATACAGCCAACTTCATCACTAAAGGGTTACTTGTCTGTATGTGATTTCAGGACTGACCACTTGGTATTGGATATCCAATTGGGAGGCTCTTCTCTGAGAGCGTATATTCCCTCCTATCAGTATTACTTAGTTGTCTATAGTTCTTTGTATAATGGTGAGATCCCCTAAGATTTCTTCTTTTCATATTAGCATGTCCATTGAGGAAGTCTTTTTTTCCAGTCTTGTTTTGGCAGTCATGTTGATGAAACTTTATTGGTAAGGTTTCTCACACATTTCAGGGAAATGAAATATTTGTTTTCTCTGATGAAGGAGGCTGTTGCTGCCTGCAGCAACATAAATAAGTGGGTCCTCTAAAACAGGAGCCAGTAACCCGGTTATCCATAACAATTTCTATAATATCTAATAAATATTGCTTCATCCCAATACCTCATCCCGAAGGACAGGTCATAACATTGGCCAGAAGACGTCCATCTACTCAGCCATGATCCACTTTAATAATCGTTGTTACCAAAGACAAAAAGGCAAGCAGGTAAGGCAAAACCCCTCCCATGAGTCTGCCAGCAACCAGGCCCAAAGTTCTCTAGAGTCTCTGGAGGCAGGACTGTGAGCCAGTTCCAGGTGTGACATGCTTTCGGTTTCGAAACTTAGCTTGCTAGCTTGCATTCAGGCAGAGGCGGCCGGAGGCCACAGGAGGCTTTTGTTGTTGTTTTGTTTTCTTTTTTGCCCAAATTCACATATTTTGAAAATGAATCTCAGCCAAATATTATTTATTTGTATTACCTCAAAAGATTATGATGTGATTAATAGCTGAGCATGAGATTTCAATATTACCCTGAGCAAGAAAAAAACAAAACATATCTAAAGCTCAATATTATTTTTCTAAAATTTACTGTGAAATCAAAGAAGATATGCTGAAGTGGAAACTTCTTGTTTGTTTAGAAAGTCAGTTATGCCAAATGATGTTCTGCTGGAGCACACAGATAAAAGGATATATTGCTAAAGCAGCCCCATGAAAAAATGTTTTCCTAAAGCAAACACAGGTGAAAGGATGAGTTGCTATAGAAGACCCAAGTGTGATGATGAGTATAAATATGACCCCACAGAGAGGAGAAGAAGATCATTGGTTTTGATTGCTCTGCCTCACCATTCTTCTCTAACAACATGCATGTTTGGTTTGCTTTACTTTGATAACATTGCCATTGAGAGAAACTCACCAAAAAATTCATGAGTTTTCTGCAGTTTCTTCAGGATTGAACTACAGCTGCTCTCCATGGTCTGCCTTCCAAGAGGACTGGACTGTAGCTGCTGATTCATATTTGGTGTTTGCCACAGGATTGAACTGTTGACAAAGGACATTGAGTTCACCCCCAGCCCAAGAATTAGTGCTAAACAGGTCCACTTCCCCCACATCCTAATAACTTTTCTTTTCGTCTACCTCTGGTTGGTGGTGGAAAAGAGAAAAGGTTGAACTCTTATTAAAATAGGCTGTAAAACATTTATGCCTACAAGTGATGCCCAACTTTGCTTAGGCATAATGGGTAACACTCTGTGTAATATGGTAGAGGGAACCGCAGATTATCAGGGTTAAGAATGTTGTTTAAGGAGATGTGCAAAATACCAGCTACTGCTGCTGGTTGGTCTCCTACTGTGTGTTTCCAGAAGGATTTTTCTGATTTTGCTTCATAGTCTTCACATATACCATTTTGAAAAAGATTGAGGGGGTTAGCTAAAAATTCAGATGCTTCACTCAATTCACTTGTATTAGAAGGGATGACAGAGTTGGTTATGCACTTAGAGAGTCTTAAACCAGAGGAAGACATGCTTGGAAAGCAAAAAAAAAAAAGGGGGGGGGAAGAGAACAACAGAGTTTATGTTTGGTAAATAAGACCTGGAATGTACTGAACAATAAAAAAGGGAAAGAAAATACGCTAGAAGATCAAGATCCACCTTGCCCTGCTTCATGCAATTTCACTATCAGGTACACAAAGTACCTCAGTGATACAACAGGCTGAGAAGAGCAGGAGGTGGCACAGCTACAAAGGGTTAATATGCAACTGAGTGAACCACCAGAGGATTTGTGTGGGCCTACATAGAAACCTTCAGCCTTCCCAGTCTTTGTATAGCATATGCCTGATACTGATGGTATTCCTTCTTATAATGAATTGCTCTGGCAACCAATAAAAGTGTAAGATTTAAAGCATTTTAAAGAAGTTATTTTATCAAATAGCATACATTTTTATTATATTAAAGAAATGCTAAATAACTGGACCACACAGCATAGGGTGATTTCACAAGACTGAAGGGATTGGTGTCAGAAGTTCTGGAAGCTGGTCAACAATTACAATGATTATCATGGTGGTAGAGGCATGAAGCCACAAAAGTAAAACAATGAAATGTAGCAGAGGTGGGGGGCAGGAGGAATACACATTACTAAAGACCAGCTGCTTGGTGGAGGGTATTATGATGATTTACAAGTACAAATCAGATCTGATTATGATGTAATTGAACAATGTCATGTTGCAGCTTTATGAGAATGGAATATGGTTGAGGATCCTGGGAAATAAGATCACCTCATTTACTAAGATAATACAGGGGAAGCCTTTACAGAATTCTTAAAGAGATTAGGTTCAGTTTTGAATAGAGCCATATTAGACCCTGAAACCAGACAGTCATTGCTAGAAATACTGACCTTTGAGAATGCAAACCCCAAATGTAAGAGAGCAATTAGATCATCAAAAGCATGTGACACCCCTTATAGAAGAATGGATGAGAGAAACAAATTGTTTTAGTTCTCAGGAGTATAATTCAAATATTATAGGGCAAATTGCAGCTAGAAATATCAGGAATCAAAATGCTCAATGTTTTAGTTGTGCTGAATTTGATTGTTTCCAAGGAAATTATAAGACTAAAAATTTCAGAGCTCAAAATTACAGGTACATTAACTCTAGAGAATATGGAAATCATAGAAGAAAATAAGCAGACTCTGGTTGCTTCAAGCCACAAAAGTTTCCAGGGTATTGTAGCAGGAGATGCAAATTGAAGCAAGAGATAGAATTGTGCAATTATTGTCGTTTCCTTACATCAAGGGTAGTACTGCTCTAGTTGAAAGAACACTTTTAAGAGCACTGGAAAAGGTGTGTAATGGTAAAAAAATGGTCAATGATCAGAGAATTAAATTAATGGTACAAATGAATGGCATAGACACAGAAGGGATTGTGTATACAGGAGCTGATGTAATTATACTTTTACAAAAGTCTTTGAATCCAGATTAGCCACTTCAGAAAGTTTATACACAATTTATAGTAATTGGTAAATTATCATGGATAAGAAAAAGTGTCAATGGATTATTCATGTGGGACCAGAAGTGCAAAAGAGGAAGTTGAAACTTTTTTGGCTGACATGCCCGTATATTTATGGGAAAGGGATCTTTTACAACAATGGGGTACTCAAATTAATATTCTTGCAATTTGGGTGGCAGCAAAAAAAGAAATTAGATGTGATATGGCAGTTACTCCTGGGGAAGGTATTGATAGGCATGATAGAGAACAATTGCAAACTATGCTAATGATCAAAAAACAGGACAAGTAGTTATAGAAGGAGCCAAGTGTACCTCAAAAGAGATGAATATTTAACAAAAAGGGAGAAATACCCTAGGTATAGACTAAATAATATGTTATTAACTCAATTTTTATTTTTTCTTTATTGGATATTTTACTTGTTAACATTTCAAATTTCATCCCCTTTCTCAGGTTTCCCCTCAAGAAATTCCCCATCTTATACCTTCCCACTGCTTCTATGAGGGTGCTCCCCCACCCTCTTACCCACTCCCACCTCCATGCCTTGGCATTCTTCTATACTGTGGAATCAAGCTTTCATAGTACCAAGGGCATCTCCTCCCATTAATGCCCAACAAGGCAATCCTCTACTGTATATGCTGCTAGAAGCATGAGATACTCCCTGTGTACGTTTTGTTTGGTAGTTTAGTTCTTGGGTGCTCTAGGAGGGTCTGGTTGGTTGATATTATTGTTCTTTGAAAGGGGTTGCAAACCTCTTCAGTTCTTTCAGTCCTTTCTCTAACTCCACCATTGTAGACCCTGTGCTCAGTCCAATGGTTGGCTGTAAGCATCTACCTCTATAATTGTCAGGCTGTGGCAAAGTCTCTCAGGAGACAGCTATATCAGGCTCCTGTCAGTGCACACTTCTTGACATCCACAATAATGTCTGAGTTTGGTGACTGTATATGGGATGGAGGGTGGGAGGAGTCTCTGGATGGCCTATCTTTCAGTCTCCACTCCACACTTTGTCTCTGTATTTACTCCCATGAGTATTTTGTTCCTAAGAAGAACTGAAATATCCACACTTTGGTCTTCCTTCTTCTTGAGATTCATGTGGTCTATGAACTGTACCTTGGATATTCTGAGTTTTTTGGGCTAATATCCATTTATTAGTGAGTGCATACAATGTGTGTTCTTTTGGGACAGGGTTACTTCACTCAGGAAGACATGTTCTAGTTCTATCCACATTTGCCTGTGAATTTTAAGAATTAATTGTTTTTAATAACCAAGTAGTACTCCTTTGTGTAAATGTACGATATTTTCTGTATCCACTCCTCTGTTGAAGGACATCTGGGTTCTTTCCAGCTTCTGGCTATTATAAAGGCGGCTGCTATGAACATATTGGAGCATGTGTTATTGTTATGTGTTGGAACATCTTCTGAGTATATGCCCAGGAGTGGTACTACTGGGTAGTATTGTGTCCGAGTTTCTAAGGAAATACCAGACTGATTTCCAGAGTGGTTGTAGCAGCAGCAGCTTGCAATCCCACCAACAATGGAGAAGTGTTCCTCTTTCTCCACAACTTCATCAGCATCTGCTGTCACCTGAGTTGTTTTTTTTTTATCTTAGCTAGTATGACTAGAGTGAGGTGGAATCTCAAGATTGCTTTGATTTTTAGTTTCCTGATGACTAAAGATGTTTAACATTTTTTTAAAGGTGCTTCTAGGCCATTAGATATCCCACAGCTGAGATTTTTGGTTTATCTCTGTACCCCATTTTTAAATAAGGTTATTTGGTTCTCTGGAGTCTAACTTCTTGAGTTCTATATATATATAGTAGATGCTAGACCTATATCAGATATAGGATTGGTAAAGAACTTTTCCCAATCTGGTAGTTGACATTTTGTCCTGTTGACAGTGTCCTTTGCTTTCCCAAAGCTTTGCAATTTTATAAGTTCCAATTTTTCTATTGTTGATCTTAGAGCATAAGCCATTGGTGTTCTATTCAGGAAATTTGCCCTTGTCCATGTGTTCAAAGCTCTTTCCCACTTTCTTTTTCCATTAGTTTCAGTATATCTGGTTCTATGTGGAGGTCCTTGATCCACCTGGACTTGAGCTTTGTACAAGGAGATAAAAATGGAACAATTTACATTCTTCTACATGCTGATCTCCAGTTGAACCAGGACCATTTGTTGAAAATGCACTTATTTCCACTGAATGATTTTAGCTCCTTTGTCAAAGATCAAGTGACCATAGGTATGTGGGTTCATTTCTGGGTCTTCAATTCTATTCCTTGGATCTACTTCTCTGTCTCTGTATCAATACCATACAGTTTTTATCACTATTGCTCTGTAAAACAGCTTGAGATGAGGGATGGTGATTCCACCAGAGGTTCCTTTATTGTTGAGAATAGTTTTTGCTATCCTAGATTCTTTGTTATTCCAAATGAATTTACATATTGCTCTTTCTAACTCTATGAAGAACTGAGTTGGAATTTGGGGCTTGTCTTGAATTGATTTTAGCAAGATGGCCATTTTTACTATATTAATCCTGCTAATCCATGAGTATGGGAGATCTTTCCATCTTCTGATATCTTATTTGATTTCTTTCTTCAGAAACTTGAAGTTCTTGTCATACAAATCTTTCACTTGCTTGGTTAGAGTCACACCAAGGTTTGTAATATTATTTGTGACTATTGTGAAGGGTGTAGTTTCCTTAATTTCTTTCTCAGTCTATTTATCCTTTGAGTAGAAGAAGGCTACTGATTTGTATGAGTTAATTTTATATCCAGATACTTTGCTAAAGTTGTTTATCAGGCTTAGGATTTCTCTGGTAGAATTTTTAGGGTTACTTAAGTAAACAATCATATCATCAGCAAATAGTGATAATTTGACTTTTCCCTTTCCAATTTGTGTTGCTTTGACCTCCTTTTGTTGTCTAATTGCTCTGGCTAGGACTTCAAGTACTATATTGAATAAGTAGGGAGAGACTCTAGTCCCTGATTTTAGTGGGATTGCTTCAAGTTTCTATCCATTTAGTTTGATATTGACTACTGGTTTGCTGTATATTGTTTTTAATATGTTTAGGTATAAGCCTTGAATTCTTGATCTTTCCAAGGCTTTTACCATGAAGGATTGTTGAATTTTGTCAAATGCTATCTCAGCATCTAATGAGATGATCATGTCTTTTTTTTTCTTTGAGTTTGTTTATGTAGTGAATTACATTAATGTATTTCCATATATTGAACTATCCCTGCATACCTGTGATGAACCCTACTAGATCATGATGGATGATCATTTTTATGTGTTCTTTGATTAGGTTTGTGAAAATTTTATTGAGTATTTTTGCATTGATATTCATAAGAGAAATTGGTCTGAAATTCTTTTTCTTTGTTGAGTCTTTGTGTGGTTTAGGTATAAGCATAATTGTGGCTTCATAGAACAGATTTGTTAGTGTTCCTTCTGTTTCAATTTTCTGGAATAGTTTCAAGAGTATTTGTACTATGTTTTTTTTTTTGAAGGACTGATAGATTTCTGCACTAAATCTATCTGGGACTGGAGAGATGGCTTAGGGGTTAAAAGCACTGACTGCTCTTCCAGAGGTCCTGAGTTCAATTCTCAGCAACCTCATGGTGGCTCAAAACAATCTGTATTCGGAATTGATGCCCTTTTCTGGTGTATCTAAACACTGCTATAGTGTACTCACAGATAAAATCTCTCAATTTTCTTAATGTTGAAATAGGAACAATGACAGCTAAAAGACACTGAGTTATTGAAAGCAAAACTGAGAAATTAGGCCAACTAATATACTGTAAAGATTGTTGAAATTAGAATATAAATCTGCAATTGTTTTAACATGGTGACATGGTTATGCCTATGCATCAACAGTGTATTGTTAACTTGACTATATCTGAAATGAACTACAATCCTGAACTGGAGGGTGTTGCAGAAATTATACAAAATGAATCCTCTCCGCAAACTCACCTTCTCGTTGGGCTACGTTCTTGTGCTGATACTGTTTCACCTCAATACTAAGTTCAAGGAGGTTTTTGTTATTTTCTACCAGCAAGCTACATCTCACTCGCATGTAACTATTTACACACCCCCACAATCATTCATATAAATAGCGCCTAAGACCCGGTAAGTAAAGCATGACACTTATGGCCTTAATATCCAGTCAGATTTATATAATAATAAAATCACAATTTACAAGATGCCAATACAATAATTTCAGAACCAAATAATAAAGACAACATTCTAACCCAATTAATCTATTTTGTAAAAACGTTTGTTTGGTTGTATAACCTCATAGTGTCTGGCTCATCCTCATCATCTGCCTCCATGATATCTGACACCACCCCCTCCTGCTCCTCCGACATTTATCCTCCTCTAACTCTAGCTCCACTTTTCTATTCCTGTCTAATCACAGGTTTGTTTCTGCCCTAATGTGATTGGACAAAGAAAATGCTGTAGCAGGACGGATCATCTCTGATCTAGATCTTGAGGCTAGAAGACACAAATTTCTAACCTGGATCTTAGCATGGAGATATTAAGGCATAGAGGCTATAAAAAGCTTTGACCTAGGAAAGGTAGTACACACCTTTAATCTCAGGACACTAAGGCAAGGAAATCTCTGAGTTCAAGGTTAGCTTGGGACAAAATAAGTCCTTGATCCAGGCATGGCAGTACATACCTTTAATCTGAGTCATACCTTCTGCTAGAGATGTAATTACCTACGTAAGAACATGGAAGAAGGAAGATTAGATCTTTTACACCATTTGCATTTACTTGTCAGCACTTCTTTTGGAATCTACTACCGAAGATGAGCTGAAACAATGAGCCTCGTGGGACTGAGCAACTACTAGAATCTTGGACTTCCAATTCACAGCTGACCATCGCTGGGGAGTTGGAATACACAGTGTAAGTCATCATAATCAAATCCCTAAATACAGAAAGACATTCTATATGTCCTATGACTCTAGAGAACCCTGACTAATACATAAAGGGAATGAAAATACCAATGAAACTTAGAAAGATTAGATCTGACCAGGGAAAACCTCTTATTAGCTGAGACATGATTGTTTTCACAAAGCATATAGCCCAAGTGATTCACATACTGTCTTGGTTACTGATTTCTTCAAAATATGCATGCAAATCACCTTCAAAAGGGATTGTCCTGATGATTAATCATACAGAGGCTGGACAATGTAGAGATTTGACACACAATACAGAGACTGGATGAACACAGGGACTTGGCAACAAATGCTAAGCTAGATTTTTTTCAAACTACTACCTATTTTTTTCCTTGGGCCCAATACAGGAATTCTTTACCACAATTCAACAGGAAGAAATTTTACAAAGACTGGTGCCCTGGTCCCTTAAGTTGGAGTGGATATGTTTGGTCACCTATAATAGAAGGTTATTATTGGTATGATCAAGATTGATAAAAATTTAAAGTCATTTTCTTTTAATTATTGTATATTAATAGAAATTTAAGGTTTTGTTTATTATATATTGATAGAAATTTAAGTTTTTTTGTTTGAATTATTGTATATGGATAGAAATTTATAGCTATTTTGTTAGACTATTGTTTGACTATATTGTAATAAGTCATTTATTAAAATGTGATGGTTCTTACAATTATTTCTCTTGTGTATATTTTGCTAATGTTAGAGAAAATGAAAATTCTTAAACAGAAAGGGGGATATCAAGTACAAACTTCTGGTTTGTTTATAAAGTCAGTTATACAAACGATATATTGTTTGTGCACAGGCATGTAAGGTATCTTGCTAAAGCAGACACAAGGAAGAATAGAATGTCTTCTTAGCAGGCACAGGTAAATGGATGTTTTGATATTGTGGACACATGTGTGATGAAGGAGTATGAATATGACCCCATAACAGTGGAAGAGGAACTTTGGTTTGCTCTGCCTCACCATTCTTCTCTAAAGGACATACATGTATTGGTTTACCTTATATGGCATTGTTGAGCTCTACTGTGATAATGCTGCTGTTGTGAATAGCCCTAGTGCTGTTTGTATTTTGATGCTAATTCTGCTTCACTAGGAGGGGTACCTGGGAAAAGGAGTGAATCTTGTACTCAGGTGACTTCTTATGAACCTTCCCCTAATGAATACAGATTTCAAGGACCCAATCAATGGGCGAGTAGGAGGGGCCTTTTGGGTCAGAAAAAGTGATGGCAGGAGAGGAGACTTGGATGGCAGACAGGAGTGTGGAGGCAAAAATGTAGATAGCAGAGCTCCCAGGTTCAGGTGGTGGATCCATTGAAATCTACTACCAGCGAATTTAACATAGAATGGCTTACGAATTATGATGCTAATTGTTATACCCAATGATTGAGTTACCTGTTGATTCTAAACCAAGATTATATGGTATTTTCCACACAATCAGTGGAAAAGTGACCCATAAGGTTACAGAGAGAACCCTGGGTTTGCAAGAAATATATCCCAAAATGCCATGGGAACTAAATGAGCTGTGTGGAGAAACTTTGGAGCTCCAACTCAGGGAGTCTGCCAAAATGAGAATAGGCTGGCCTATCCACCAGTGCCTTGCCAGCATAGCATGAATTGCTTTTTAATCCTCCATGCTACATGCTGCCATTGAGAGAAACTCACCAATGAACTTCTCATTAAGTTTCTGTGGCTTCTTGCAACTGCTGCATCCTTATCTAGGGCCAGTTGGTGAGCCTTGTGATTTCTTTAAGATTGAACTACATTTGCTGGTTAATGCTTGCTGTCTGCTTGCTGAAAGGAATGAACTTCAGCTAATCCTTTTTTGTTGTGCCTGCCAGCCAAGAGAATTGGATTGTAGCTGTTGATTCATATTTGGTGTTTGCTACAGGACTGAACTACTGACAAAAAAAAAAGATTGAGTTTGCCCTTAAAGAACTATTGCTAAACAGGTCTACTGACCCCACACCCTAATAACTTCTCTCTTCCACTATTTCTCTTCAGTGGTGTTCTAAAAGAGAGGTTGAACATTTTTCAAAATAGGTTGCAAAAAGTTTATCCCTACAATATGAAGTTGAATAAGAATTCTTCACAGTACACAACCCACTTTGATGCATTGAATTTAAACCACCACAGAACTTCAGTACTCTTGTTTGTCTCCCTGAAGTGGTTTGAATGGGAACTACCACCTATCTATCCCCTGGGTTTATATACTTGAACACTTGGTAATCATCTGGTGGTCCAGTTTGGAAAGATTATAGAATCTTTAAAAGATAAGACCTTTCTATCAGAAGTATATCACTTGAGGTGCTCTTAGATACTTTATGATGTCCTATTTTCTGTTGATTCTATTTCCTATGTATGAAAGTATCAAACAACTTTCCTTTTCCTTCACCTATAATATTCTGTTCCAGCCATTAAGGCCTTACTCTCTCTGGAACTACACATTAAAACAAACTCTGTCTTCTACAATTTGCTTTCATTAATAATGGTTTTATCATAGACATGGAAAGAAAACTAGGATAGAATTTGATAACAGAAGAAATAGTTTTTTTGTTTTTTATTTGTTGTTGTTTTTTGTTTTTTTGCTATAAGTAACTATGTCATGTTGATTTTGGATAGAGTTTGGAAGATTTTGAAATAGAAACAAGGACAAAGTCAGAGCTCAATGGGCACTTCTATTAGGATCTGGGAAGACAGTACTCCTGAGAACAAAGTGAAGTGTGGAACCCTAGTACAAATGGTTCCAGAGGACAAAAAAGACTGTTAGTAACTTGGCAACAGTCTTCAACCCAATCTGGAAGTTGAACTTAGCTGTATAGTTCAAATGAATATAGATTCTTCTTCCCTAGTTTCAGATAGTGGCTAAGACCAGGAAATGGGTTTCAGAAACAAATTTACTGAAATAAGGACTTTAAAGATCATTGGGTGAAGCTGTGCATATGAATACTGCATTCTGATGCAAACAAAAAGATGTTGATGCTTGAGCCAAGAAACATTTGTCATAAAAGTACATTCAGGGAGTGTTTTCCAGGCTAGTTTTAGTATTTCTTTTTTTTTTCTTTTTTTAACTTTTATTGCATTATGATAAGAAAAGATATATGATTTCAATTTATCTGAACTTGTTAACATTTGAAAACATATTTTAAGGAAATAGAATTGCATCACATTCTTGTTTACCTTTTGTACACCAACTCCTCCCAGAGAACCCCCTTCAATACCTACAATATCATTTTGTCATATTATTTAAAATTTATGAAATATTATAACACTAAAAATTATTATAAAAGTTGTTCTATATCAAACATCAATCAATTTAACAGTCTGATGTAGATGCTTGTCTATAGCAATACTTAAGATACATATGTTTTCTCAATATAAATTTTAAATAACTCCAAAC
>JADRCC010170829.1:0-23491 GCA_019843855.1 Hylomyscus alleni | reverse complement strand
GTATTGGCATAAAAACAGACAGGTAGATCAATGGAATAGAATCAAACAACCAGAAATAAACACACACCTAAAGACAATTGATTTTTGACAAAGAAGCCAAAAATGTACAAAGGAAAAAGGGAAAGCATCTTCAACCAATGATGCTGGTCTAACTGGATGCCTGCATGTAGAAAAATGCAAACAGATCTACATCTATCACTGTGAAAAAAATAACCTCAACTTCAAGTGGATCAAGAACATCAACATAAAACCAGATACACTATACTTCATATTTTTATTTTTAATTTGTAATTTTTACATATTATAAATTTAGATTGGGAGGTTTGTTAAATGCATTTCCAAATAGGAAATTAGTATGTAAATACAATAATTCTTTGAAAATTTTTTATTGTTTATCATATTTTAATTAAGATATTTCCATTTGTTATTATTGTATATTTGTCTGGTGGTGGGGTTATGCATGCCATGGCATCATGATATGCATGTGGAGGTCACAGGGCAACTTTTGGGAGTCAGTCCTCTCCTTCCACCTTGGGTTCCAGAGGTTGAACACAGCTTGTCATGCTTGTGGTGGTAAAAGCTTTTACCATCGGAGTCATCTCACTGCTCTTAACTAGGTTTTAAGAAAAGAATTCAGCTTTGGAGAACTGATTTCATGTATGTAGTTAAAGCTGAGCCAGATTGCATACTTGCATCTGAGGGATGAGAGCATAGGGCCTCATTGCTGCTCCTGCAACCTTATTCTTCTTTTGCTTCTCTGTCTTCTGCTGGTTTGTTCTGAGATGGGGTACAGTTTCATTCCCTCGCCTTAATGCACATATTTGCTCTTAATTGGTACTCAGTGTAGTTAGCAGGCTCACTGGCCTCTATCCACATCAAGAGTATCAGTTAGAGGAGGTTATGCAGACTACCCTCTTTTTTCCCACACTACAAACTTGTTTTAGCAACAACATCCATTGTGGGTAGGACCTGGTAGACAGTGAGGGAGGCCTCCGTACCACTCTGATAGTATGAGTACCCATGTCCACTGCATATTGTAGGATACAAGATAAGAAGTTCCTAGCAAGCTAGTGAGCCTCATGTTGTGCCTGGGACAGGGGGTTGCCTGCTTCCCCTATCTGTACAGAATTCCCCTCAAGTGCAAGCAGCCTGGCAGTGGGGAACTCAATTCCCCCTTGTTCCAAAGCTGTATAAAAATGTTTGCTGCCGCACAATAAAATAGCTCTGCACTCAATGCAGGTCTCTGGAGTCTGTTTCCCGAGTTGGTGACTCTGTATCCCTCACCCCACCTGGTTTCCACAACTCATTCCTGCAGTATATGCTTTGAAGTGTACTTGTGGTCAACAATGGAATAATTTCTCAGCCCTGCAGCAGTCTCCTTTCACTATTGCTAGTGAATGAGTGCTCCCAAGGCATTAGCTTCAGTCTCCCAGCACTTGTTTTTGCCAGGATATTCTATCACCTTGTTACACAGTATGCTAAGCACTTGAAACATTTTGTGTGGTTCTTCACCTTTGGGGCTCTGGTTAAAATGATTGAGAGCATTCTTCTTCAACATCCTCCCACTTCATCATAAAGAAAAGTGGATGGGTTTATAAGACTGGTTTGTTCTCATTTGTGCCTTCAGAGTTCAGACAGTATCTGATACAGATAACTGCACCAAGAATTATTTTTAATATATGTGTCTCTGTGTGTGTGTGTGTGTGTGTGTGTGTGTGTGTGTGTGTGTGTGTGTTTGTATGTAAATGCTATGTGTGTACAGGTGCCCACAGGCCAATATAGATATCTGATTCCCTGGATCTACATGGCATCTAGAAATGAAATCCAAACCCTCTGGTAAAGAGGACATCTTCTTCACTACTGAGCCATCTCTCCAAACATGAGAAATGTGTTGAATTCAATTGTTTCAAATTTTCCATGTAGGAGACAAAATATTATGAAGCTTAACAATACTGAGTTTGAAAAGAGGTTTTGATTTGTTCTATCAAAGGAGATAATGAACTAATATTAACATACATGTTTTGAAGTAAAAATTCTGGTATGTAGCTTGGCTAATGAATAGAAACAATTTTAAAAATAGATTCATCCAATAAATCTTCATGTCAGTAAAAAGTGTTTTTAGATTAGGAAAAGTAATGTTGTTTTGCAATACTAGGGATGATCCCCTGCTGCCCAAAAGAAGTTATTATCATGAATAATTTTAGAAATCAATGAAAGTAGAAAGCATGCCATCACTGTATGAATTCTAAAATAATATTTTACAAAAAAATTAGGAAGATATTTCTGAAACAGTTTAGCTTAGATGAAATATAGGAAATGTTAAAGAACAGTAGAGGCAAAGTGGACAGATTCAGCATGAAAATAATAAAATAATAATAGTGACATCTGGAGGCCACTGTCACATTTTATACTTCATTTTCCCCTCTCCTCCTTCTCTTTCTGTCTTTCTTCTTCTCCTTCTCCTTCTTCTCCTTCTCCTTCTCTCCTTCTCCTTCTCCTTTTCTCCTCTCCTTCTCCTTTCTCCTTTCTCCTTTCTCCTTTCCTTCTTTCTCCTTCTCCTTTTCTCCTTTCCTTCTCCTTCTCCTTTTCTCCTTTTCTCCTTTTCTCCTTCTCTCCTTTCTCCTTTTCTCCTTTCCTTCTCCTTCTCCTTTTCTCCTTTCCTTCTTTCTCCTTCTCCTTTTCTCCTTTCCTTCTCCTTCTCCTTTTCTCCTTTCCTTCTTTCTCCTTCTCCTTTCCTTCTCCTTTCCTTCTCCTCCTTCTCTCTCCTTCCTTCTCCTTCTCCTTCTTCTTCTCCTTTTTCTCCTTCTTCTTTTTTATTTTCAAGATGGAGTTTGTCTGTGCAGCCCTGACTCTCTGGAACTTACTCTGTAGATCAAGCTGGCCTTGAACTAATAGAGATCTGCTTGCCCCTGCCTCCCCAGTGCTGAGATTAAAAACATGCACCACCACAATATATCGTATTTCATTTTTATTCTAAGAAGAAAATACATAAAACTAATTACAACAAAATTAACATACATTCACAAAGGTTTCAACTTTTGTCATGGATAGCTAAGGTGAGGTACCATACAAATGTAAAATCTATAAAAGGTCATCAAATTTGCAAGTTCAATTTGCAGTTCATCTGTTTTGAGCTTGTATGTATAGTCCTATTTTGACAATGTGTGACTGTAGGCAATAAGAAAGTTGTCTCACCAGTTAGTATCATTGTTCACTGTGGGTAGTACCTGATTATATGTACTGACCTCAGAAGCACATTAAATGTGTTATCTATTTTCTGAACACCTAAGACCACAAGGAAAGTTGTATGCAACAATCTTCATTTTCACAAAAGGAAAAGATAGATAGGTAGGTAGGAAGAGAGATAGTTAGATAGATAGATAGACAGACAGACAACTCTCTTAAACATTTGTGTAATGAGGATTAATTCATTCATATGACCTCATGATATAAACAGTCCCCTAGATCAAATTTTGTACCACCTACTGATGCAAAAATCACTTGGAATGACAGTCATGATGACATTAAGAAACTCTTTTTTCAATTGTACTCGGTATGCATATGTCAGCACATCTTAGAAGAAATAATCTACATTACTTTCTAGGCTTTATCTCATAAATTACTGCAGTTTCACCTGTTCCTTCTCATTAATCCTTGTCTTATTTGACTTTATATCTCAGCTGACAGTTGCTATATTTCAAGACTTGATTTTAAACTACATCTTCTGGATGAAAAAAAAAATGCCAACCCAATACATTATTCTGATGTATATTTCAGTATCAGGGAGGAGATATTGTGTTCTGTTTCTAGATCTTGGTGTCCAGAGGAGTTTGTTTATTCAGAGTTATATTTAATAGTAGAGTCTGCACAGTAATTATAAACAACCACAAAACATATCAAACAAAAATAATAAATATTTTTGCAATTCATTAAGAATTAATAAAAGTAATAGAGCTTGCTTATGATACTAGTATTGGGATACTGAGGTAAGATGAACCCCAGTTCATTATATCAAGTTTTTATTAAACAAAGTTATCATATAGTGGTTATATTATGTCCCATTATACATAAGGCATTCTATTTGATAATCTATTAACACAGGTAGTTTTTATATTACTATAACAAAAGGCAAAGTACTTCTAAACTTTAAAGATATTTCATATGAATGTCAGAAAACACTCTCTGACAGAAAAGAGATAATGAGTCTTTTTGAAAAGGGGTTCTAGATAAACAAGTCTCTGAGAATTTGAAGAGAGTAATCAAACCACAAAGAATAGTTAAGACTCATCATATACATAATAACTGGAAACATCCAATATTGCTAGGATCATTTGGTCTTAGTAAAAGTTAAATTTTAGGTAAATCCGATGACTCTTTCCTTCCATTTAATGCAGAAGTTTATATAAAACAATCTGACTAAATTCCAACTAATCACGTATTCAGTATCATGTTCCTATGAGGAAGCTGTAACAATAGCTTGTTTTCCTCTGTTCTTGGGATTATGCTTTATCTCATGTTAGATTCATTTATCATCTTGACAGGCTGTTTTGTATTGAATATCTACCACTAAAGAAAAGGGGAATCAATTGTCAAGCATTCTGTGCCAAATACTTGTTTAGGACTATGTGAAGGGGCTTTGTTTTTACAAGAAAGAATTCTTTTGGTGTGAGTCATTGTTGTTCTTTTTCATATTGTCTTAGGCAATTGGATTTATTTTTATCTGTAAAAAGAATCAATTCGATGGATAATAGGAAGAATTCACATTTTATCTAATGGATCAAGTTAGGTGCCATGAAAAATATTTGGAAATGAAAATACTAAAAGACCTTGCTACAAAGCAGTTTCCATAATATTGGAATTCTATAATGGATCTATATGGTGTCCTCCTGCTGCTGATGGTGATTCACACTGGTACATAGGAAAGAGGTCCTTACTTAATGTATCTTCCCACCTTAGTTCCTACAGAACAACCAGTGGAGTTCAGTGCTGGAACATTTGTCTATCATGCACAAATGCTCTGGGCTCTAGCTCCAGCCCCAAGACATAGTTACATGGAGTGACCAGATTTAAGTTTTTGCAAGAGATAACTTATAGTAGCAGACATATATGAATTTACATTGCATGTAACTGCTGGGCCATGGTGGCACATGCCTTTAATCCCAGCACTCAGGCAGATATCTGAGTTCGAGGGCAGCCTGGTCTAGAGAGTGAGTTCTAGGACAGCCAGGGCTATAAAAAGAAAACTGCTCTCAAAAAAACAAAAACATAAAAACAAAAACATTGCATGTAACTTTGGGCATGGTTTCTGCATAGTATTTTAAGAGTTTTAAATGTAACTTGACCAATGACAATATCAATATACATGTAACATGGGAAGGGGAAATATTACAAGGTCCCATCTATAGACAAAGAACTATAGGCAACTAATGATTGCTGGCAAAGGAACAATCAGCATCTTCTAGAGTTGAATCCATCAATTATTATCCAACCCAAAATGGTAAGGACTGAAACCATACACACAAACAACAAAAATTGACTTTGTAGATTGTATTCATATACTGATACACATATACACGTATAACAATACAATGAAAAGACATTATTAATTTGAGAAAGAGCAGGGGGTAGGAAGGGGGCACATGAGAGGAGTTGGGGAGAAGAAAAGGAATGGGGAGATGATGTTATTATAGTTTAATTAAAGTTTTAATTAAAATGAGTTTTAATCCCATCTAAAACTACACTAACTCTTCTTATGAATATTTTATACAAAAAATTTAGTTTTGTATTCTTTACAATAACTTAATGGAATAGATATTTTGTTTCATTTTGCAGAGGTTCAGAGAGGGTACAAAATATGCCTAGTATTTTGTTGCCAGTGTGTGAGTAAGAATGTAAATTCAGATAAGGATTTTCCCAAGATATCACATAGCTAAAACCACACTAGAGGTGTATCTTCCACCCAGGAAACTTCTGTAAAGTTTTAAAGCATGGAAATTTATATTGTAAAATGTCAGTCCTTAAGAATAAGCTCTATGACTGGTTATCCAATAGAAAGTGGTCACCCCTAAAAACATATACATAAAGTCAACATTGAACAGACTGAGCAGGTTGTATTTATATGCAACAATGGCTAAAGAAGAGGAGATTGTGAATATGGGATGGGGGCCTCAGATCTAGAAGGGACAGAAGAAAGGAGAGAAGTGTGGAATTATGTACATAAATTGAATTCAGTTGTGCCCTCTGAGATGCCTATGAGTCTTTAGCAGAGAGCTTAAATCCTCAGTCACATAAATGATCCAGCTTAAATTCTTAAACTCAATGAATCTTTAAAAAATAAGCTATGGATATTGAAAGGAAAATGATGGGGTAGGTACCAGATGTAAGAGGGAAGTTATTTAGAGGGGGCTTATAATAATCAGAATTCATGCTATACATATATGAAATTGTCAAAGAACAAATCCAATAAAAGTTAAATATATTACCTTCAAAAGCCATCAACTAACGTTCTGTAGGCGTATTCCTTCAAAAGAGCAAAAAGACTTTCTCCTATGATTAGAAACTTAAAGGTACCATTAAATTTTGCATTTGCTTAGAATGTATAAGTTAAATTTGAATCTTCTGCCTGTTAAAGATAAAAATAATTGTGCCACTGAAGAAACTCATATTGTTTTAGTAGTAAGAAAACAAAAATTTGAGCAGGAGAGCTACTTATTGGATGGTAATATAGGGCTAGCTTTGGGGATAGGTACTAGATGACCAATTAAACAAAATTTAGTGAAAAGGGCAAGGCCCCCACAAGGGTTATTATTGAAGTATAATTAAATGTTTGCTGAGGTGCTTTCTAAGAAGGTCAGCCTACTTGTATTTTGAGAACTTTTCCTTTGCTAACTAGAAAGGCAAACATAGGAAGAATTTCATTACTCATGTAATTAGAAAGATTTAAGAATCCAGCTGAGGAAAGAAGACAAACACGTAAGGAAAGCAGAAGTATAAAGCAGAATACTTAAAAAGTGAAAGAGAAAAAAAATGCACGAGGAATTTTCTATTCAATTTACTGTGTGGTACAAAATACATTTCTGTTCTCCGTCAACTCATCGAACAACAGTGATGGTATCTGATAACAATAACAGTAGATGATAACCATGTTGGTTGCTTACTTTGCATCCACATCTTTACTGTATTACTGTTACATCAATTGATTTCTATTAAAATCTTGGATGAAGCCAGGCAGTGGTGGTGCATGCCTTTAATCTCAGCACTTGGGAGGCAGAGGCAGGTAAGTGCCCGGCCTGGTCTACGGAGTAAGTTCCAGGATAGCCAGGGCTATACAGAGAAACCCTGTCTCGAGAAACCAAAAAAAGAAATAATGAAAAAAAAATCTTGCATTAAGAAGACTCCTATTACCCTCAATTGATGACAAAACTTTAGAAGGGCTAAGTAATCCTGTCCAAAATCCCACCTAGAAAGTAAAAATGCATCCTTTAATCTGTCTGCTTTAAAACACACACTATTAAGGAAAGAAACTGCAACCTGTCATGGGGAGCAGTAAGGTGTAGGAAGAAATCATTCCATTTCTGTTTTTTCCTGTTTCCCCAGAGTTTCTATTTCCATTCAGGAGAGTCACACACATTGCATTTAACTCCGTATGGATTTGTCTTGCATTCAACAACAACAACAAAAATGCAAGCAATTCCACTCCTGAAAAGTTTGCTTGGGGCCCCTCATCTCAATCTTTATTCATGTGAAAGCTCTCAAAACAAATAAACGAATTCCCTTGATGGAAAATTATAAATAAGACAAAGCTAAACTGTGTCTCAAAATACCCTCATACGAGCCATATACAGAATTTATTAGCATTGAATTTGCCATTGAGATCGTATTGCCTCTGCAACAATGATCTAAAAAAAAAAAAAGTGACTGAAAATGAGAACAAAAGTCTCAAGCCCTTCAGAGCTAATTAGTATTTGCATATGTCAAGACAGCCTGACTTTCAAGTTAGCTAACAGAAAGGGATCACTATGAATATGACAAGGGGAAAAGAAAATACTTCAGCTGAAGATATTAAAAAGAATTGCGAGAATTAATTTATTTGAAAGTCATTCAACTTGGGAATTCTGTTCTTTAAATTGAATTTTCATCTTTAAGTTTGGGCTTATTGATGCTTTGTAAACAGCTTGGATTTTTTTAAAGCTTATAAAAATATGTTCGATATATAAGATCACTTAATATGTGCACAAAATAGTGGTGCTCATTAAATTTCTCTTGAAATTCTTTGTTAGTTTCAAAATACACATTTGAAATCATAAGGAATCTCCTCCACCAGGGCCTAGCTTATAGTAAAACCCAGAAACACATATTATGGGCATTTATAAAGAATGCAGACACTGAAAACATCACAGCAGAAGTGTTGATAGTGAAAGAATTAATAAGATCATAGGTACACAGTACTACTAAAGTTTAATATAATCATTCCCCAGTTATAGTTACTTAATTAGAGTTCAAGATAATTCCATTTATTAGTAAATTTGTATTACAATATAAAATATCATAGATAGCAAATAAAGAACAAAATTTTTCATATTTGTAGGGATGGGATTGTCCAGTATCAAGGAAATGACAAAGTTGATGTCTGGTAAGGATACATTTCCTCATTTATAGCTATCTTATTATTATTCTCACACAGTAGAAAAAGGAAGGTACCCTTCAGAATTTCCTTTTACAAGGCTGTAAATGCCATTCCTAAGTGCTCTGCCAATATATCTGTGGTCCTTACTCCTAACGTCATCACACTGATGCTTAGCTTTTCATCAACTAATACAGGGGCAAATACACATTTCCATCACAGCCTTTGATCTTACCACCACCAAATCACCTCTAGTCACGTACAAAGTATACTTATTCTATGTCAATAGCCCCTAAAATATTAACTCATTATAGCACTCACTTCAAAACTTAAATACCAAATATGATGTAAATATCTAAATTGGATATATGTGACTTTGAAGTTATGATTTTTCTGATACAAAGTGCTTTCTAGTGAAACATTTATGCAACTAGCAACTTATATGTTTGTAAAATACAATGGTAAGCCAGTCATGGAATAATCATTCCCATTTAAACGAGGAGGAAATAAAGTATAGGTACTTGAAACTGTCCAGTACTTTCATGAACTGGGTTGTCTTAGTTGGAAGGGAGAAAAGGACCTGAAACACAGAGTTTGAGAACAAAAGGACGCGAAGCCAAGTTGAGTCTCAATCAAGGCTTTATACTTTACTTTTGGGGTTCAGCATTTATATTTACATGAGAAAGCGAAGCTGGATGTCTAGGTTACAATGATAATGGCATAACATAAACATTGCGGGAGGAGTCAGGAAAGAGTCAGAAGGAAGTCAGGGCGAGTCAGGGGTGGAGGTCACCAGCAGCTTGGATGTCTGTAGATGTCACAAGCATAGTTGTATCTACATAGTTGTCGTATAAGAGAATTCTGCTAAACCTAGAAAAGAGAGTTGTTGATATATTCAGCAATCCAATACATTTCTTTAAAAATGCAGACAATTAAGAAAATGCCTGTCTTATGTCTCTCAGGCAGGGAACTGAAAGAAAAACTCTCTGTAACAGACAATAGAGGCAATATCAGGCCACAGTTTGTAAGTACTCCCTTTCTCTAATAGACAAACTGTAACAAATTAAATAGCTTACCAATTTCTGCTTCATGTTCTTATTTATTTCCTTGTTTGTTTTCTGACTGTTTGGAGACAGGATCTGATTTTTGCAGCTTAGGCTGCCCTAGAACTCCTGACCCACCTCATTTAGCCTATCAAATGCTGAGATTGCAATTTTTATTAAAATATAGAAAATCTGAAGTAGACCTCAAGGTAATTAGTAATGTGTATTTTACCTGGGTTATACTCCTAAGCTTCATCTTACATGATCTAGGTGAAGATAATCTCATTATCTATGAACATTATGGATATCACATATGCTACCAAACCTGGTCATATTTGCCTTCTGAGTTTGTGGCCATGACATCCCATGCCCTAACTGAATCCCTTGGATTCAAACATGGGGTATCTAAATAATGATGGAAAATGAGTGATAGAAAGTAAGCAGGCAATCACAGGCCCCCTACTTTGAAGTCTTGTCCTGAAACCTCTGCATTGTGGGACTGTAATGGGAGAGACACCTGAAATAAACAAACTTAGAGTTATTTTTTCATGATCACAGATGATAAATCCCTTTCTCTTTATATGACTGAATAATCATAAATATGATTATTTAGTCACACAAATAAATTAAGGTTTCATCTAAAGGTACATGGTTTGGCTCATAGCCTTCCCCAGAATTTCTATCAACAGGCTGTTCATAAAGATTAAGAATTTTCTACAATGTGGAAATTACTACATTACACTCATGAGTATGCAGTTAGCAAAAAATCCAACTAAGTGGGATATTCAAAATATTAAAAAATGGGTATTAAATTGGAAGTGTTTAGATATGGATATAGGAGGATTTTGGGAGAGGAGTACAGGTGAATATGATCAAAATGCATGAACATCTGTGTGAATTTTTCAGAGAATTCATACAACTAGTATATAAAAAGCCAAACTTTCTCAGACTTACCAAAGAACTCTTCCAGGTTCTGGTTATTACTCAATTCTATAATTCTTGTTATTTGCTACAATATCATCTCTGTATTTTGTTACCAACTACTGGTCTTAGCTCATTTTGGATATCATAATAAAAGACTATATAGTTCATATATTACAGAAGTTTACTTCTTAAAGTTCTGAAGGCTATGAAGATGAAGACAGCAGGTATTATGAGATTCAAAGTCTGGTATTATGAGGGTCTACTTACTAATTCACACACGGTGCCCTTACATAGGGCAAAAGACAGAACACTTCTCCAGGCCATCTTTTATAAGGCCACTAGTTCTGTTCATGAGTTTAGTTCTTATGGCCTAATCAAATCGCAACAGTCCCATGTCTTAATACTACCAGATTTGTGATTAGCTTACAAAATAAAAATTCCTGAGGAAAACAAGCATTCAGATTGTAGTATTCATCACAGATCGTACGACTAGGTAGTGAGAGTGATACATTACAAAAACTGAGATAGAAGAAATAGGTATCAGATAAATTTGGGGAATAGGAATTTTCTGAAAGATGGGAGGAGGCTAAATCATATTAGGCTTTATTAGAAAACTGTATATTATTTTTTAGAATTTATAATTTAATGTAAAATTTTGAGAAATTGATGTTTTTGTTTGTAGGTTTGTTGGTTGTTTTTTTTTTTTTTTTGGTTTTTCGAGACAGGGTTTCTCTGTGTAACCCTGGCTGTCCTGGAACTCACTCTGTTGACCAGGCTGGCCTCAAACTCAGAAATCCACCTGCCTCTGCCTCCCAAGTGCTGGGATTAAAGGCATGGGCCATCACCTGCATGACTGAGAAATTGATGTTTTAATCAAGGAAACAGCTTGATTATGTCAATATTTTTTTGAAAATTTTCTCTGGGGAAGTTGGAAAACATGTAGTAGAAAATTAATCTAGAAAAAAGTTTAAAATGGTATACCAAATTTCATTTGAAAAAACTCATGAGGAAGGAACTAGTGTTTGAAGAATGAAAAGACTATAGTCAATACTGAAATTGGACAGAATTACATTCAAAAAGAGTTTGTGACAAAATTAGGTGGCATATGCATGATAGATAGTATGAAATAATTAGCTTCTAGGTTCTTAAGTCCAGATAGTATTTTCTTGGATAAATTTAACTGAATGATATAATTTCATCGTGTACAAAATATGCTGAAATATAGTACCTAACTTACATTTTAAAAAATGGATTAATGGATTAAACTTCATAAAATATTAAAGCCTATGTCTAATATGTTATAAGAAGTTCAAGAAAACTACCAGGTTTCTGTGTTTAGTGACTATCAGAGGTCCTTTCATTGACTGGACCCTAGATGGTATCTTCTTAAAGAGTTGTGCGTTAGTCAGAATATGTAATAATAGAGAAAATTTTTCTGTAGCTAACAGTTTTTGAAGTTTAGTAGTGTGGTTTCCATGTCTGCTCAATTCCAGTGAGACTATAGATGGTGGCTAATCATAGTGGAAATGTAGGAGAGAGGGCCATGGAGAGGAGGAACAAAGAAAGGATGAGAGGAGTGACACAAGGAAAGGAAACTAGGTAAAAGCTCCACATTTTTCTTCCAGGGCACACGTCAAAGGGATCAAGAACCTGGACCGAATCACTCAAAGGCTCACAGTCCCTCTGCAGAAGTAATATAGAAAAGATTACACAAAATAATTCAATAGATATACTATACTACATGAGTTCATTTTAACTGCCAACATTCTTAAAAGAGCCAGTTAATCCCCTGCATAAATGACGCCAGTCGACTGTTTAATCAGTATCTGATATTTTCTTAAATGTGTGACTGGGCATGTGACATGGGTCCTGCCAATCATGACATCCTATTTTTATATCTAAAAGATTCTGATTGCTTAAATATGACTAATAAGAGGTCAATTGCTATATTCACAGTGGGAGTGATACAAATTCTTTGAGTCACAACTTATAAAATTATACTTAAGCTTAGCTAAAACAACCTTTTTCAGACCATGGGAACAGTCTCCCTGCAATGCTCTTGATGAACAGAGTGAAGTTACACTCTAGCTGTAGAACTAACTGGAATCATCTACCTTTAGACTTCCCAATTATATAAACCAATTCTTTTTTTCTTAAACTATTTTGAATTATTGTTTTTTAAACCACAGAGTCCTGATTAGTATAATATACTTGAGGCAAATGTTCAAGAGGATTCCTTAAAAGATTTTCTAAGTTTAATTAAGCAGCATAAGTTTTCATATGACACACATCTATGACATACAGGAAAGAAAAACACATCATAATAGGATAATCATTCAAAATATGCTCTCAGAAAACCTAGATTAATTTCTTAATAAGCAAGAACTATCTAGGCAGAAAAATGAAATTAATGGAAAATGGAATTTAGCAGCAATTTATGGAGATAATCTTATATTAGTGATTGCTGAAAAGAATAGAGGTGAAACTTAAGCACAATTACATTGAGTAAGAGTAAGAGTTAAGATTTGATTGATCCAGTTAGTGATTTACTGGAACTAAAACAAAAAAAGATGTTGATAATAGTTCAGACTTTGTTACTCTATGGCATCTATACTACACACTACAAAAAAAGAGCTAAATCATATTTGAGAATGTATAAAATACCTCCCAGAGTTAGATAAAGAATCACTATTAATCTTAAAGTCTATCTCTAAAAGGGAATCAAGGGAAAGAGAAACAAGTAGGAGTTGGTAACATGTGACCTAAAAAGATAATAGGTCTGCTGATGCACTTGTGGTCTACTCAAAGACTTGCAGCATTTCTAGTACTTAAGAACTCGATTAATCAATTCACTGAGAAGAAAATAAAAATCTTCAGGAAAACGTCAGAAAAAAAAAATCAGTCTGACGGCAGCTCTTAACCCAGGCTTGTGCAGATGAGTAAGAAAGAAGAAGGTTCAGGTCAGGTCATGTAACAACCCACATTGTTGGAATTTTGCTTTCTAACTTGGGTTTACACAGGACCCAAAGTAAGATCACTTTAAGTTTTTTATTTCTCCTAACCCATATGCCCTTAAGAACTCCTCTAGGGAGATGTAAACAAATATTTATGCTTGCCTTATTTACCTATAATAAGAAACTAAAGTCAGATTAGACCAAAGTCCAATTTAGGGAAGCATTGAGTTATTTGTCTTACTTATGGAGCATAGGTGATGGATTATTTACAGGACTGTGGGAGACAAAAGCTGTACTGAACCAGTGAAAAGTCTCATACTAGGATAGATGACAACTTTCCCATCGCTACATAGTCTCCCCTTCTGCTAACTTCCTTCCTCTATATATTCCAACATCTCCAAGGACCCTGAGCCAACTATAACAAAATTACAAACAACTGGCCAGAAAATATGGAAAGGCATCCACTGCAATATCAGGTTAGAATCTGATAAGGTTCCTGTCCTGCTATGAGGGAACTCACTAGTAATCAGGCCTCCTCAGGATGAATCATTTGCAAGTCGTCACAATCTTTCAGGAGAAGATGATGACTATTATGCTTTAAGGCTAGTAACAAATATATAACCCACTCCATCGCTATACACATGCACTTTATAAAAATGCCTCCAATGCCAAGAAAATCAAACTAAATAAGGATAGCATGTGCTATCTGTTATTTCTTGATTACTGTTGTTATAGCAATGCTTTGCATTCATGTTGATTCTTTACTTCCATATTTTGAATTCAGAGGAGGTACTTCTTCTGCCTAAAGCAAACTATTCATTTGTTACCCATCGACTCTCATTTGCTCAAGAAATTTATTAAATCTATTTTTCTCTTTTATCGCTCTATCAAGTCCTTTCTATCACCATTTAAACAAGCCCAAATTACCCTATCTTAACAAAGAAAAATCCTTAATTTTCTTGATATACTGATACTTGTATTTTATTCTTTGGTTACAATTAAACTTTGGAGAAAATATTTACAATTGCTATCATTATATTATTCTCTGAACATATTGCTTATCTAAACATACTAGGTTTCTCTAGGTTCTTCTTGTTGCCAATGCAGCCCAATCCTGATATTGTTGACAAACCCATGTTTCGAAAAATATGTTCTTCTTTCAGTTTTTCTTACCTTTCACATCAGGAATTTTCTTTCTATTTAAATTCCTGATATTCCTCAGAATTCTTTACTACATACTTCTTTCTCCCTTTTTCACTTTCCATACATTTTCAGATAATGAGAAATCTTGTCCATTCACATGATTCTGGCTGTAAGAGATGTGTTAGACACTCCAAATTTTATTTTTACTGAGTCCTCTTTCGTTAGATTCCAGCGTGTATATTCTGCTTCCCAAAGGCATCATTATTTGGGCATAGAACAGGTATCTAAATCACAACTTATCCAGAATACTTGCCATATATTTTTCCCTTAAGGGTACCATTATATGAACTGAATATAAATTGAAACAGTATCCCCATCTACCTCACTCTCATGTATAAGGCGTTATTTTCCTGCATTTGTATGGAGGTTGCTTAATAGTAAAAGTGTTCTTTGCCAAATATTTAAAATTACAGTTAGATATGCTTTTGTTTGTGGTGAGTATAGGTGGTGGTAAAACCTTGTGTATGCTACACACAAGCTCACTAGCATTGAGCTATATCCTCTACAGTTCTAAATTCTTAAAATAAAAGTTACCATTTCAGAAATGGATCCCATCCATTCTATCCTCACAGCCACCACCTTTGACAAAACCAAGATTTTTTTTTATGCTGAATCACTGTAAAAGTATCCCAATTGTTTATCTACTGTCTTTAATTTTGCTACTTGCTTTCCTGACAAATTATCAGTTAAGTATTCTCTTCATTTACTCAAAGGTACTGTCTTTGCCAATACCATAACATTGGCAATGCCAAATTTGCCACAATATTCCACTAATCCATGAGATATATAACGTAAGAAAAGCTAGATGTTTTTGAATAAAATATACCACCAAAGACACTAAAAACACTTACTACAAGGTTCAGTTCATGTATCAGCATTGCTATGGTAACACATTTTTTGCCTTATACACTCTTATAGCTATCTCAAATCTATCACATCTAGCACTTCAGAAATGGATCCCATCCATTCTATCCTCACAGCCACCACCCTTGACAAAACCAAGACGTTTTTTATGCTGAATCACTGTAAAAATATCCCAATTGTTTACCTACTGTCTTTAATTTTACTTCCTAAAATCAAACCTCTACAAAGCAACCAGAGGAAAATCATATTATTTCTACTTAGTACAATTATTATTATGCTAAGAATAATATCTTAACTCCTTTACAATACTCAACATAACTATGCTAGCAAATCATCTCTTCTCATTGCTTTCACTTCCATAAATGCACACTATGAAAGAGTCAAATTCCTATATGTATAGAAAGAATAAACAAAGTGCTTCTTTGGGAGCATTCATGGAATTTTGAAAAGAAGTGGTAACAGTACATAGATAGTGTATATATATGTGTGTGTGTGTGTGTGTGTGTGTGTGTGTGTGTGTGTGTATACATATATACACACATGAAAGCAGGTAGAATAGGTACATTTTCACAGTTTATCAGTTATAAAACTGGGCAAATAAAGACAATAGTAAAAGTAGTATTTACTTTAGCTCATAATGGAGTCACATACTACCATACCTGTGGTATGGACTTATGAAAATATTGAAATGTGCTATACTCACATATTCCTTTTACTTAGCTGTATCTCCTTTTAGAAAAGCATGTATTCTGGTATTCATAACATTCCCATTGTCCTACAGACTTGTCACAGAAACTTGAAGGCTAATTTAACTAAAACTATATACAAAAACTAGGATGTTCTTTCCTTCAAATGTTTTCTATTCTAGTTCAGTCCTTTCAAACTCAATAAAAATACTACTTCTAAAGTATAAGAATTGTCCAATACTGCATATCTTCAATATATTGTGATATTATCTAGGACTCATATTTAGACTTTGCATATGGTTTTACATATGGCCCATGCAACAACTAATATGAAGAAATTTCTCAATGTGTTTGTATTGAATAAACAAGGTTCCTCCAGCCACAGGTTGAGAACCACTGCCATGTGAGGCTAGGTTTGAGGTAAACAACAGTGTCAGATGCTCTTGTTATTTAAAATTTAACACTCTCACCATAACTTAACATCTCATTTCTAATTACTCTATGGACTTAAGTTACTTGCCCAGTATATAGGGATGTTTTGAATCTTGTAATCTCTGATTTAAAGAATTCTAGACTTAAATCTAGACTCCTAAACTATGTGTATGCTTCAGGCAAGTCTGCTTGCAAGGAAAGTTTCTGAATATCATTAGAATTTACTAAATGGCTGCTACCCTGTGTCACCTACAAAATGTGCAGAAATCTTTGTCATTAAACATCCCCCTTTTGCTAATTCTGTGAACTAAAACAACAGAGGTTTACTTTAAATAAAGTTTCTTGGCATTTAAAACAATAACTCTCCCTTGCTTTGTTATAAAGAAATAAAGGGAAAAGCTTCTTGCTACAGTTTTCCATACCATCAAATTTACCTCAAATTGCTATTGCTTCAAAATCATAAACTCCAATGAAGCAAGCTAGCCAGAATTTGATAATACAATAAAGTTGCCTTTGGGAAATTATAGGAGGCTAAAGAGAGGAAAAAAATATTCAGCCTAGTCATTGAAGCAGCAAAGATCTTAGATACTTGTGATTTTCATCCTACTTAATAAACTTTAAACAAAGCTAAGATGGTATTGGTTGTCATTTATATTAAGCAGCCCAGAGAATTACATGTTCCAATTATATGCCTCAGAGCAGAGTGATTGCTATGAATCTGTGCTCTTAGGCAGTATTGATCAGGAACACTTTGCAAAAACAGAAAACAATAAAAAACGATCTGTCAATGAGGCAGTTCACATAAGGCCAGAAAAGAATTGCACTCGTGACAGCTCCTTGGAGTCAGTGATAGGCTCTTACTTCTTCCCTGCCTCTCATACCCACATTTTACAAAAATAAGAGTTTTCAAACCAGTTGAGGCTGAGATGCCACTGCAGGTTGAGTCCTTAATTATATATTGCAGCTCATTACATCATAATGAAACAAACAAAAAGGTGTTGTAGTAAAAGCCATGATCCACAGCAGAGAATCTTATAGCTTTGAGAGAACTACAGGGTGACTACCCACCAAACCTACAGAATTGTTCTTGGTGCTTAGTCTTTCTACATGGGAAGCTTCATTGAATGTAACCTAATGAATCATTAATGTCATATTTTTAGAAAATATCTGAATTTTTTGCCAGTTAAGTAAAAGCACAAGATTTAGTGTATAGATAACGAGTTCTCTCATTAAAAAAAAACTTCTGTAATAATTTCTGTTATTTGAAAAAAATTCAACATGATCATATAGGCACAGACTAAGTATTCAGTGTCAGAAGAATAGAAAATGTTCCCCAAGGTCCATCTCTTTTATTTAATGTTTCTTAAGTTATCTTATAGAAAACAACATAATTTCTTTTCAAAAATCTATCCTTAGATACTGTAAAAAACCATTAACAATAAAGTGTGTGTGTGTGTGTGTGTGTGTGTGTGTGTGTGTGTAGAATATGTTCAGATTTGGTATACTTGCTTGACTTATAATCATAAAAGAGTTTTTACTAAAATTAAAAACATTATGAACTACCAAGGTTTAAAATTCCACACAGACTTTCAGATGAACATTGTGCAAAGCAGAACTGTCAATTACTTTGGGTACCCTTGAATTATTAAATTGTATCATTCTGACCAACTTGTCTTTTTGTACATTTTCGATGTTTTAACAGAAAAAAAGGATAACTTTCAAAATCACCATCAGTTGTATTTAAGCATCAGACAATAATGTGTGCTCCTAAAGACAGGTTATATACTGTACATTACGTTATAGAGATGTGCTATCAAAACCAAGCCAATTTTCCTGACAGAGATGAGTCAAATTATCACAAAAAGCAAAAAGAGAAAGCAGTTTAGTCTTATGCAGGCTATGATCATACTGCTATGGCCTCTGTGGATTTATTTTTGTCTAGAAAGCCTTGTTTCCTTGGTGTCTTTCATCCACAGTGGCCTTATGATTGGTTAATAAACAGGATGTCACTGGTAATACAATCTCATTTAAGGATATTTAAGAATAGATCCCACACCCAGCAGTAGATTGCCAAAATGAAATTTTGGAAGCAAGTCCTGGATATCCCAAAACACCAGAAAAGCAAGATTTGGATATAAAATCATATCTCATGATGGTGGTAGAGGAATTTAAGAATAGGATGAATAACTCCCTTAAAGAAATACAGGAGAACACAGATAATCAGGTTCAAATCCTTAACGAGGAAACACAAAAATCCCTTAAACAATTACAGGAAAGCACAACCAAATGGATGAAGGACCTGAACAAAACCATCCAGAACCTGAAAATGTAAGTAGAAACAGTTAAGAAAACATAGAGAGACAACTCTGGAGATAGAAATCCTAGGAAACAAGTCAGGAACCATAGATGTAAGTATCGCCAATAGAATACAAGAGATAGAAGAGAGAATTTAAGGTGCAGAAGATACCATAGGAAACATTGACACAACAGTCAAAGAAAACACAAAATGCAAAAAGCTCTTAACCCAAAACATCCAGGAAATCCAGGACACAATGAGAAGACCAAACCTAAGGATAATAGGTATAGAAGAGAGTGAAGACCTCCAATGTAAAGGGCCAGTAAATATCTTCAACAAAATTGTAGAAGAAAGCTTCCCTAACCCAAAGAAAGAGATTCCCATGAACATAAAAGAAGGCTATAGAACTTCTAATAGACTGGACCAGAAAAGAAATTCCTCCTTCCACATAATAGTTAAAACACCAAATACATAAAACAAAGAAAGAATATTAAAAGCAGTGAGGAAAAAAGTCAAGTAACATATAAAGGCAGGCCTATTAGAATTACACCAGACTTCTCACCAGAGACTATGAAAGCCAGAAGATCCTGGGTTGATCTCATACAGACCTTAAGAGTACAAAAATGCCAGCCCAGTTTACTATACCCAGCAAAACTCTCAATCACCATAGATGAAGAAACCAAAGTATTCCATGACAAAACCAAATATACACAATATATTTCCACATTCCAGTCCTTCAAAGGGTAATAAATGGAAAACTTCAACACAAAGAGGGAAAAAATATCCTAGAAAAAGCAAAAAAGTAATTTTCCTACAAAATTAAAAGAAGATAGCCACATGAACGGATTTCCAACTCTAACAACAAAAATAACAGGAAGCAACAATTACCTTTCTTTAATATCTATTAATATCAATAGACTCAATTTCCCAATAAAAAGACATAGACTATCAGATTGGGTATGTAAACAGGACCCAACATTTTGTTGCATACAGGTAAAACACCTGAGTGACAAGGACAGACACTACCTCAGAATAAAAGGATGGAAAACAATTCTCCAAGCCAATGGTCCCACAAAAAAAGCTGTAGTAGCCATTCTAATAACGAATAAAATCAACTTTCACTGTAAAGTGATCAAAAAATATAAGGAGGGACACTTCATATTCATCAAAGATATGATCTACCAAGAGGAACTTTCAATTCTGAACCTCTATGCTCCAAATGCAAGTGCATCTACATTAATACAAGAAACTTTACTAAAGCTCAAAGCACACATTGCACTGCACACAATAATAGTGGAAGATTTTAACACCACACTCTCTGCAATGGACAGATCATGGAGACAGAAACTAAACAGAGACACAATGAGACTAACAGATGTTATGAAACAGATGAATTTAAAAGATATCTATAGAACTTTTTATCCTAAAACAAAAGGATATAACTTCTCAGCACCTCATGGTACCTTCTCAAAAATTGACCATACAATTGGTCACAAATCAGGCCTCAACATATACAAGAAGATTGAAATAAATCCTTGCATACTATCAGATCATCATGGACTAAGGCTGATCCTCAATAACAACATAAACAATAAAATGCCCACACATACATGGAAGCTCAACAACACTCTACTCAATGATAACTTGGTCAAGGAAGAAATAAAGAAAGAAATTAAAGACTTTTCTAGAGTTTAATTAATATGAAACCACAACTTACCCAAACTTATGGGACACAATGAAAGCAATCCTAAGAGGAAAACGAATAGCTTTAAGTGCCTCTGAAAAGAAACTGGAGAGCACATACACCAGCAATTTGACAGCACACCTGAAAGTGCTAGAACAAAAAGAACCAAATTGGCACAAGAGGAGTCAAAGGCAGGAAATAATCAAGCTCCAGGCTGAAATCAACCAAATAGAAACAAAAAGAACTATACAAAAAATCAACTAAATCAGGAACTGGTTCTTTGAGAAAATCAACAAAATAGATAAACCCTTAGCCAGACTAACTAGAGGGCACAGAGACAGTATCCTAATTAAAAAGATCAGAAATGAAAAGGGAGACATAACAACAGACACTGAGGAAATCCAAAAAATCATAACAGCCTGCTACAAAAGCCTATACTCAACAAAACTGGAAAACCTGGATGAAATGGACAATTTTCTAGACAGATACCAGGTACCAAAGTTAAATCAAGATCAGATCAATGATCTAAACAGTCCTATATCTGCTAATGAAATAGAAACAGTCATTAATAGTCTCCCAACCAAGAAAAGCCCAAGACCAGATAAGTTTAGTATAGTTTTATCAGACCTTGAAAGAAGACTTAATACCAATACTCCTCAAAATATTCCACAAAATAGAAACAGAAGGTACTCTACACAATTCGTTCTATGAAGCCACAATTACTCTTATACCTACACCACACAAAGATCTAACAAAGGAAGAAAACTTCACAACAATTTCTCTTATGAATATTGAGGCAAAAATACTCAATAAAATTCTTGCAAACTAAATCAAAGAACACATCAAAACAATCATCCAACATGATCAACTAGGCTTCATCCCAGGGAAGCAGGAATGGTTCAATATATGGAAATCCATCAATGTAATTCACTATATAAACAAACTCAAAGAAAAAAACATATGATCATCTCATTAGATGCTGAGAAAGCATTTGAGAAAATCCAACATCCCTTCATGATAAAAGTCTTGGAAAGATCAGAAATTCAAGGCCCATACTTAAACATAGTAAAAGCAATATACAGAAAACCAGTAGCCAACATCAAACTAAATAGAGAGAAACATGAAACAATCCCACTAAAATCAGGGACTAGACAAGGCTGCCCACTCTCTCCTTACAGATTCAATATTGTACTTGAAGTCCTAGCCAGAGCAATTAGACAACAAAAGGAGATCGAAGGGATACGAATTGGAAAATAAGAAGTCAAGATATCACTATTTGCTGATGATATGATAGTATACTTAAGTGACCCCACAAATTCCACCAGAGAGCTCCTAAACCTGATAAAAACTTAAGCAAAGTAGTTGGATTTAAATCAACTCAAGCAAATCAGAGGCCTTCCTCTACACAAAGGATAAACAGGCTGAGGACGAAATTAGGGAAACAACACCCTTCACAATAGTTACAAATAATATAAAATGCCTTGGTGTAACTCTAACTAAGCAAGTAAAAGATCTGTTTGACAAAACTTCAAGTCTCTGAAGAAGGAAATTGGAGAAGATCTCAGAAGATAGAAAGATCTCCCATGCTCGTAGATTGGCAGGATTAATATAGTAAAAATGGCCATCTTGCAGAAAGCAATTAACATTTTCAATTCAATTCCCATCAAAATTCCAACTCAATTCTTCACAGACTTAGAAAGAGCAATTTGCAAATTCATCTGGAATAAAAAGAAATCCAGGATAGCCAAAACTATTCTCAACAATAAAGGAACCTCTGGTGGAATCACCATCCCGGACCTTAAGCTGTACTATAGAGCAATTGTGATAAAAACTACATGGTATTGGTACAGTGACAGGCAGGTAGATCAATGGAATAGAATTGAAGACCTAGAAATGAATCCACACACCTGTGGTCACTTGATCTTTGACAAAGGAGCTAAAATCATCCAGGGGTAAAAAGACAACATTTTCAACAAATGGAGCTGGCTCAACTGGCGTTTAGCATGTAGAAGAAGGCTAATTGATTCATTCTTATCTCCTTGTACATAGCTCAAGTCCAAGTGGATCAAGGACCTCCACATAAAACCAGATACACTCAAACTAATAGAAAAGAAAGGGGGAAGAGCCTCGAGCACATAGGCACAGGGGAAAAATTCCTGAACAGAACACCTTTAGCTCATGCTCTAAAATCAAGAATTGACAAATGGGACTTCATAAAATTGCAAAGCTTCTGTAAGTCAAAAGACACTGTCAATAGGACAAAACAACAACCAACAAATTGGGAAAAGATCTTTACCAATCCTATATGTGATAGAGGGCTAATATCCAATATATAGAAAGAACTGAAGAAGTTAGACTCTAGAGAAACAAATATCACTATTAAAAAATGGGGTACAGAGCTAAACAAAGAACTCTCAACTGATGAATACCAAATGGCTGAGAAGCTTAAAGAAATGTTCAACATCCTTAGTCATCAGGGAAATGCAAATCAAAACAACCCTGAGATTCCACCTCACACCAGTCAGATTGGCTAGAATAAAAAACTCATGTGACAGCAGATGCTGGAGAGGTTGTGGAGAAAGAGGAACATTACTCATTGCTGGTGGGATTGCAAGCTGGTACAACCACTCTGGAAATCAGTTTGGTGGTTCCTCCAGAAATTAGACATAGTACTTCTAGTGGACCCAGCTATACCACTCCTGGACATATACCTAGAAGATCCTCCAACATGTAACAAGGACACATGCTCCACTATGTTCATAGAAGCCTTATTTATGATAGC
>JADRCC010170799.1:0-11099 GCA_019843855.1 Hylomyscus alleni | reverse complement strand
GTGTGTGTGTGTGTCTGTGTGTCTGTGTGTGTGTGCAAGTCCAGGAACCAGGAAAGAGAAAAGACACCATTCCAGTAGGAGCTCTGGAGAAAGGGGCAGCTGGATACTGGGACAGGATACCTTTAATTGTTGACTGAGGAAGATGGTCAATACAGGAGAGAAGGGAGGAGGGATATTTTTAACACTAAGTTCATTTTTAAAAGCTATAGGGGGGGCTGGAGAGATGGCTCAATGGTTAAAAGCACTGACTGCTCTTCCAGAGGTCCTGAGTTCAATTCCCAGCAACCACATGGTGGCTTACAACCATCTGTAGTGTGGATCTGATGCCCTCTTCTGGTGTATCTGAAGACAGTGACAGTGTACTCACATACAAGAAATAAATTAAAAAAAAAAAAAAAAAAAAAAAAAAAAAAAAAGCTATAGGGAATCACATTACTTTATATTTACCTAAAGTTACATGCATTTTTAAGTGCATGTGCATGTACACACATACACATAAGGCTTAGAATATTCTTATTTTGGGGGAGGTGGAGCAGACCTCAGAGATGAGTTGCGCCTCCCCTACCTCAGACCTGAGGTCTAGAGGCTTGGTGTCTGTGAGTAAAGCCTGACCAAACATGGGGAAATAAGGGCCACGGATGACAGTTTCTATGGCAGCCTCTGGGCCGGTGCTTGCCGTGGTAGGACAGGCAGTGAATCGGACACGGCTTCAATGTTATTTTAACTTCTGTAGGTCCTCACTGAGAACTGCACACATTAGAGAACAGTGAAAAGTAGTTAGGAGTATGGGTGAATCAAGGACAGAATAAATAAAACAGATGAAGACCCAGTTAAGAAAGCAAGTCCATAGAACTGCAGGTTGGTGGTTCAAGGCTTGCTTAGCAGGCACAGGCCCCGGGCTGATCCCCAGAGGGAGGGAGTGAAGGAAAGGCTTAAATGGAGAAGGAAAAGGGGGGAAATGTTTCGGAAAATACACATTCCAGTGGATATGCAAAGAGGCTGCTAAGAAGTATTAGAATCCAGATGGGGCTGCTGCTCAGGCCACAGCCCCTGCAGTCCCCTCTCTCTGGCCTCGCAGGCACACTATGGAGTGAGTGGCAAGAGCATTCCGGGCCCTTGGGTTTCTCATCTGGAGATGTGAGTTTGGAGGCTTGAACACACCAAAGGACCTATAAAGAGCCACCCTTCTCTTCCCCAACTGCCTGATGAGAAGTCAGAGGCCCCGTCTTCAGGCTCTTGCTGAATCTTCCCACTTCCTCAGAGATCTGTAAGCTGGAACCAGACTCTGTCACTCCTTAGAGCTCGCACGATGCTGTCTGCGATGCTGGGGCCTGACATCTCCTCAGGCTCAGTCATGCTGGTGTCCGTCTGTGCATGTGTTAAGAACTCTTACACCCAACAATCCATCCGAGTGTCCCCCAGACCTGCATCTAAGACCTTTAGAAGCTTGGAAGGAACTGGATCCAAGGTATGCATTACAAGAAGGGTGACAGAAAAGTGAAGAAGACCTGGAATGCCTTTTGTAACGCCATGCGGCTTTCTCTTTCTTTCCCTTTTAGGTTTTTAAAGACAGGATCCCACTGTAGCCCTGGCTGACCTAGAACTTACAGAGCTCTACCTGCCACTTCCTCCCAAGCGCTGGGACTACCAGTGTGTGCCAACATGCTCAGCTGTTTTTGACTCTTCTTTACTTTTATATTTTTACTTTTTGAGATAGGGTCTCATGTAGCCTAGCTACAATCCTGTCTCAGCCGCCCAAGTGGTATAACTACAGGCATGAGCCACTATGTTGCACAGCTTCCTGGTGCTAACTCTAGATACTTGATACACTCGGTGGGACTAGGCTGTGGAAGTCTGAAGGCTTTTTCAAACGCAGGCAAGCATCCTGAGAATACTTGGGGGAAAGGAGGAAACAGCCCCACCAGAGGGCAAATCAGAGTTACTGTGGACAGACATCCTTACCCATTGAGAGCAGGTTGCTGTAATTCTCCAGCATCACATCTCTGTACAAATCTCTCTGCTCCTCAGTCAGGCACTCCCACTCCTCCTGAGAGAAGTCTATGTACACGTCATGGAACAGCACTGACACCTGGAACAATACCCACATATTGCTTGATTAATAGAAGGGGGGAGAGGAGGAAAAGGAGGGGTTGTTTCTGTGTAGAAAAGGAATAAGGTAGAACAGGCTAAATGTAGTAGAATAAACGTCTGGAACCACAGGGAAGGCCTGGGACAAACCACTGTGCTTCTGCACCACTGTCTCCTCCAGACGAAGCCGCCTGGACGTGAACTCCTTCACTATCCACAGGAAGCTGGGAAGGCACAGACCAGCCGGGGGGACCTCTGCACTAAGTGGCTTACACAAAGCCTCATGGCATTCGCACCATACAGTCAAGAGTAAACTCTCGGGGTAGAAGAAAAAGGAAGGACCGGGAAGCAGAGGAGTGATGGAATTCTGAAGACTTCTGGACACAAGAAACAAAACAATTCAGTACCCAGTGGAGAAAAATAAACTCTGACCTAGAAGTCTGTAACTCAACTATCTTTCATTCTGAGCGGACATTCCTAGATGTACAAGGACTCAAGTACAGGGTCCCGGAGAACTCCTGGAAGAGGTAGTCACCAAGACAGGGGAGCAAACCAAAAGAGGCCATGGGGTGCAGGAAAGAGTCGGACGCCAACAGGAGAACATCAGAGGAGAACCCGGGGAAAGGATAAAGTGTCAGGAAAGCGGCGGCATCTAGAGAGTAAACAGATCAGATGGGGAGGGAGTCTCTATGTCCAAAAGACGACCGTGTGTTTGACCAGACAGAAATGCACTAGCGCGCTGGAGAGGCTCAGTGGTTAAAGGTGCTTGCTACTCTCTGAGGGAGTGTGAGCTTGGTTCTGAGTACTCACAACCATCTAGACTGTAGTTTGAGGGGATCTGAGGCCCTCTAAATGCACATGATGCTGACAAAGACAAGGGGCAAACATTCACGCACAAGAAATAAAACCCATAGAACTCCTGACTGATGCGTGGCAAGGACACCACCAAACTTGGGGTGCCACCCATCCTCATTTAAAGGAGCCAAAAGTTCTGGGGGTTTTAAAACAAAAAAAAAAGTTACTAAACATGACCACCAAGTGGAGAGCTGTTCTGGAGACTGAAGGTTAGAAGAAGGATTTGCATACCTAACAGTCAGGGTGCGCTTCCAACCACTGACCCATCACTATTTGGGCTTCAGGCTCACCCCCTTAGGTACTCTGTGAGTTGTTAGATGTAAATTCTCTTTCCGGGAGACAAGTTACCCCTTTGGCTGGGACCTTTTCTCCCAGCATGAGACAGCTGGGGAACAGGATGGGGGACACCATTTCTTGGAGCCCACACTTCAATAGCCTGATAGACTACGATTTCAGAGACACGAGAATATGGAACATCTTCATTTCTGCCAAGCCAGTAAACAGTACATATCAGAGATTTTAGATATAAATATACCAATAACTAAGAAATGGAACAAAAAGTAATTAATGGAGCTGAGTGTAGAGGCAGAGGCAGATGGATCTGTGAGTTCGAGGCCAGCCTGCTTTACAGAGGGAGTTCCAGGACAGTCAAGGCTACACAGAGAGACCCTGCCTTGAAAAACCAAAAAATAAACAAACAAATAAAGGAAACAATGTATGGGGTGTGATGCTGCAGGACAGAAATCACAAGTCTGAGGCCAGTCACAGGAACACAACTGAATTCTAAGCCAGGTAGATAAAGAGTGAGCGAGAACCTGTCTCCAAAACAAGGAAGAAAACACAAATTCCTTCCTTCCAAGAACTAGAATGAGGGCATGCACCATAGTGTTTAGACCTAAGACTAGAATATGTCACAGTCAAGGACCCGCCCACACACAAAATTAAAAAGACAAATCTTAATCTTGATAGGTAAATAAATAAGCCTGGCTAGGTAGTACAGACTTTTAATCTCAGCCTCGGTGAGTTCAATGCTAGCCTAGTCTACAAACTGAGACCTGTTTAAAATAAAGGGGGTCAGGGGGTCAGAGGGAGACAGGACGGACAACTTGTTATAATAAGTGTAGAGGCATATTTATTTCAGATTAAATAGTATTCCATCTTAAAGATAATAAATGCCGATTTCCTGTTCGCCTGCTTGTTATCTGGGACGAGATCCAGGAATTCAGGGCCTTTTCATGCTAGACAAAGTATTTACCAAAAAGCTACTTCCCAGTCCTTGGCTTTTCAAGATGGGGCTCACTATTGCACTACAGGGCAGCCTTGACCTCACTGTAGTCCAGCTGGCCTCAAATCTACCATCATCCTAAACGCTGGGATTCAGGCATACGCCACTGGACTCGGCATAAATGACATTTCTACCTACCATTAGACTTTTAAGTTAATACTAATCTTTAAAGACTTCCCTGAGCTGAGACATAGCTCTCCTGACTCTGGGTTCCATCTCTAAAGCTCTATATAAACTGGGCCAAGAGGCCCATGCCTGTAAGTCCAACACCTGAGAGGTGAAGGCAGGGTTAGCCCAAGGTTATCCTCAGCTAAATAATCAAGTGGAAGCCAGCCTAGAAAAACTCTGAGAACAAACAATCACACACAAAAGATGCTGCCCGCTGTCTGCCCGCTTCCCTCTGGACACCAGAGCAGACTGAGAAGGGCATTCAGAGACGGGAACAAATAGGTTCCACGGAGCTCCAGGCCAGTCAGGAATGCCAGAAGTGTTATGGCTCTTAGAAGGGAAGTGAAGAGATTTGGGCGGTCACAGTCGGGGACCCGGGACTCTCATAAGCTACAGCAACAGTGACAGTGGCAGAGGTGGCAGCTGGAGCTGCTGCCACTCTGACGTTGACCTCTGCAGGGGGCAAGAGCCTAGCCATCCACGTGGGTCTAAGATCCAGCAGTGAATGCTTTAGGAGAGTAAACTCTTCCCCAAGTGTTACAACTCAGTAAAGACAATCCTCCGTGAAACAAATTGTATGCTTTATTCCATGTGGACAGGGACAATATAAACCTTGGAGAGTAGGGTGGGATTTAGGGGGTAGATGTTTTCTATTGGCTGAGTTTGAAAGGTTAGTGGTGCTCTATTTCCATGGGGAAGGACTCTGGGTGCTACATTACATGACTGACTGCCCTTGGTCCTTTCCGTGGGATGTCATGGCTGCAGAGCAGGTACCGAGATAGGAAGCAGCAACTCCTGCTGTTCTCAAATCTCTGAGATTCCTGGGGTCTGAGCTCCCTCAGTGCGTTACCAGTTCTTATGCCTGGCTGGTGGCACGGCCCACTTGCCCTACAAAAAGATAACCTTAATATGGGAAACAGTGGTATTTATAAACACCACTGCTGACCCGTTAATTGCCCGTTACTGAGCTTCAGGAAATGATGGCGAGAGACGCTGCTTAATACAATGGTATTGGGGGCTGGCGAGATGGCTCAGCGGGTAAGAGCACTCACTGCTCTTCCGAAGGTCCTGAGTTCGGATCCCAGCAACCACATGGTGGCTCACAACCACCCGTAATGAGATCTGACGCCCTCTTCTGGTGCGTCTGAAGACAGCTACAGTGAATTACACTGGAGTAAGCCGGACCGGAGCAAGTGGGACCGGAGCAAGCGGGGCCAGAGCAAGTAGAGGTCCTGAGTTCAATTCCCAGCAGCCACATCATGGCTCACGGCCATCTGTACAGCTACAGTGTGCTAATACACATAAAATAAATCTTTAAAAAAAAAAATACAATGGTATTGGGCTGGAGAGATGGCTCAACAGTTGAGAACATTGGTTGTTCTTCCAGAGGACCCAGGTCCAATTCCCCTTACCAACAATCCTGTCCCAGAGTATCTGACAGTCTCTTCTGGACCCCACAGGTATGACACACATGGGATGCACACCACTCAAACAGATAAACAAATTCAAAAAGAAAAAAGCTCAATGACCTTAGAGTTAAGGTTTCAGGGCTTTGGCCAACCGGCAGTCATACTTCCAAACCTAAAGGCTCATAATCTGGGGACACAGATGCTCTAAGACTGAAACTGAGCAAAACTATCACACTTAGTATTTTTTTTCTTCTTCTTCTTTTTGTTGTTGTTGTTAGTCTGAGACAGGATCTCATTGGGTAGTCCTAGCTGGCCTGGAACGCACTGTGCAGATCAGACTGGCCTCGAATTCACAGAGATCTTCCTGTCTCTGCTTACTGAGCGCTAGGATTAAAGGCACGGGCCACCACTTTTTTTTTTTTAAAGATTTATTTATTTATTATTAAATGGAAGTACACTGTAGCTATCTTCAGATATCCCCAGAAGAGGGCATCGGATCTCATTACGGATGGCTGTGAGCCACCATGTGGTTGCTGGGATTTGAACTCACGACCTTCAGTAGAGCAGTAGGCACTCTTAACCACTGAGCCATCTCTCCAGCCCCGGGCCACCACTTTTTGGTTGGGATCCTAGCTGGACCTTTAACAGCTGGACCGTCACTCCTGCCCCCAAAGCTTTTCCAATTTGTCCACAGGGTTTCTCTGTGTAGCCCTGGCTGTCCTGGAATTCACTCTGGAGACCAGGCTGGCCTCGAACTCAGAAATCCGCCTGTCTCTGCCTCCCAAGCGCTGGGATTAAAGGCGTGCACCACCACCGCCCAGTTGTTTGTAATTTCTACAACCCACTTAACCTAATGTTTGCATCCAACTTCCTCAGATTCTGCGTAAGCCTCCAGTCTCTGACTATCTCCCAGAGTCCCAGTCTCTCTCTTAGAACTCCCATCTTTTCCTTACTCCCTCTTGCTAACAGGTCATCAGCTTTTTATTGACAGGCAATGCTTCCACACAGCTCATTATCCCTACAAGTTACAGCTTAGGAAGACAGCAGGTAGCCCTCTGCCCATCACAAGGACCCTATCATGACTGAGTTACTTCGGCTCTAAGCCAGGGCAACACTATGTCTATACCTAACCTGAAGGTTCCTTGTTCAACACCGAAAAAAGCATCAGGTTGAAGAAAGCAGACATTTATCTGTTCTAGATACAAAATGACCATATCCGAATACAAAAAAAACTATGCCTCACCTGAGCCATGGCTTTGATGGGGGGCAGGTCCTCTGTGCTGCTCTTCTGGGACAGGGTAGAACTGGGGGAGACAAAAGAACAGTGGGACCCCACTTGACTCAGCACACACAGCAGTCATGCCCCAAGTGCTCACTCACCCCACACTTTGAGGGGTCTAAAGTGGGAAGAACAGGCAAATACCTCAACACCCCTAACTTCAGAGAGCCAGGCTCTGGAATGGAACAGGAGGGGTTTGGGCAATACGGCTCCTGCGCACATAAACATACACATGAAGATATACTGAGAGGCCGAACCTACTCAATCTTGGGACCGGCTTCCATCTTAAAGAAAAAAAAAAACCAAAACCTGAGAACTTGACCTGCAGCAGAACCCAAGCTGTACCCACGTACCAGGAAGGACCCCACGACTTGTCCTTGACCCATACCCCAGAGTTACTCCCTAACTACTTCCTAGCAACAGTTAATCAAAGAAAAGTCTGGTTATTCCGGATGTACTTTCAGACCGTTCGCTTCGGAGCACCCACCTAGATGTTTGCCAGACTGGACACCTCCTCCCATACTCCCTCACTTGCTCCTATTTTTCTATAAAAACTTGTCCTGCTGAGGCTCCAGGCTGCTCTGCCTCCCCATCCTGCTGTGTCAGAGTTGGGATGGAGGAGAGCCCAAGCTTGAGTTTATAATAAAATGAGCCTAATGGTCGTTTGGGGTTCATGAACACTTCCTGGCACGATAATACAATTCTTGTATAGAGCAGATCATGACGCAAGTGTCTTGAAAGCTCAGCACTCCTGAGACTGAGACAATAGCATTGCCAGAGGTTTGACACCAGCCAGGCCTCCACAGACTGCCTCTCTGCTTCTCTCAATCTGGTTTTGTGAGACAGGGTCTCTCTACATAGCTCTGACTGTCCTGGAATTCACTCTGTTGACCAGGCTGGTATTGAACTCGCAGAGATCCACCTGCTTCTGCCTCCAGAGCGCTGGGATTAAAGACCTGCACAACCATACACAACTTAAAATTAAATCTTTTATTTTAAATCACATTTGAAACACTTTTTTTTGGGGGGGGAGGAATTATGGAGCACTTCCCCTGCAAAGAACTCTATGTGCATCTGCTCTGGCATGGGTTTGCATCAGTTAGAAGAGGGAAACTGAAGCTTCTGCATCCTACTATAAAGGTAATTATAACATGTCTGCTGTGGAGGCACACGCCTTTGATCCCAGCACTCCGGAGCCAGAGGCAGGTGGGTCTGTGAGTTCAAGGCCAGGTTGGAATACAGAAAAAGTCCCAGGCCATCCAGGACTATTCAGTGAGACCTTGTCTCAAAAATAAATAAATAAAATAAAACAGACATGGCAGATTATTTATAAGATTAAAAGTCAGAAATACTCAAATATCTACTATTTGATGAGATGAGTAAGTGCCGTGGACATCAGATGAATTTTGCAGGCAAATGGATGGAACTTGAGAATATCACCCTGAGTGTGGTAACCCAGTGCCAGAAAGATACGTATGGTATGTACTCAATAATATGTAGACATTAGCGATGAAGTGCAGGACAACCATGCTACAATCCAGACCCAAAGAAACTAGGTAATAAGGAGGTCCAAGGGAGGACTTGAGAATCCCACTCAGAAGGGGAAACTAAATAGTCATTGGAGATGGATGGAGAGGGGGTAAAGATGGGAACAGGAATGGCAATCAAGTGAGGAGGAGGGCGAGAGAGACCTGGGAGTGAGAATGGAAAACAGTGGGCGGAGGGGGGAGGCGTATCTGGTGACCAGCTGGAGCCTTGGGAAGGAAGAGGATACAGGGAGCCTATGGGGTGACTCTAGCTGAGAGAGATTCAAGTGGCCACCTGCTGTATCCAGGCAGGACTTCCAGAGGTAGGGAGACATCAACACCCATCCAAAAATCTTCAACACAAAATTTGTCTTATCTCCAAAAAGTACAGGGATAAAGACAGAGCAGAGACTGGGGAACAGGTAGCCAATGACTGCTCCAACTTGAGACCCATCCCACGTGAGAGAGCCAACCTCTGGCACTATTAATGATACTCTTACACTTGCAGACAGGAACCTAGCGTAACTGTCTCCCGAGAGACTTCATCCAGCAGCGGAGGGAGGCGGATGCAGAGAGCCACAGCCAAACATCAGGCAGAGCCTAGAGAGAGTCTTGTGGAAGAGTGAGGGATAGAAGTGAGCAGGTCAGAGGGGTCGAGGACACCACAAGAAGACCCAGAGTCAACGGACCTGGGACCATGGGGGTTCACAGAGCCTGGTCACCACCAGGGAGCACTCAGGAACAAGACCTAGATCCTCTACACATCTGTAGCAAATGTGAGCTTGGTGTTCATGTGGGTCCCCTAAGAAGTGGAGTGGAGGCTGTCTCCATCTCTGTTTCCTGCCACTGGCTTACCCCCTGCTTGGACTGCCTGGCTGTGCCTCCGTGGTAGAAGATGTACCTAGACCGGTTGGGCCTAGATGCCCCAGGGAGGGGTGGTACCCAGAGGGGCTCTCCTTCTCTGAGGACAAGGTGAGGGGGAGATGGAGGGAGGGATCTGTAAGGGTGAGACTGGGAAGAGAGGACGACGGAAGGTGGCTGAGATTGGGAGGTAAGGTGAATTTTAAAAAGTAAACACTAAAAACAGTTGGAAATATTCATATGGCTACCATTATGAATGGTAGTCGAGATGAATAAGTGCAGTACACTTGAGATCCTAAAATATCAAACAGCACAAAAACTCAGTTAAGCCACTACCCCACTTAACATGGGGAAGTCCCATAGAGGCGTCAAAATAAACATAATATTAAAAAGACAAAGAAAAGCAGAATAGCACTCACATGAACTTCTAAAATGGGCAAAGAAGAACGCACGCAAGAGATACACATCCAAAACTTCACAAAACACTCACAACCCACAGACCCACAACAGGGGACATCCATCTATCAGAAACCTACCTAGGAGAAGCCAAGAGGGCGACCCGCTTAGGGACTCGCAAGGTAACTTCAGCACAGCTGCACTTTTACTACAGAATCCACAGGTACCTGCGCCTGCACTGTGTTGCACGTGGTCACAACATCACACCGTCGCACGCCCCTACAGGGACCGAACACTCCACCAGTCAGCAGCTCTCCACATCCACACACAATACCGCACGTGTCCCCAGCTCGCTCGCTCGCACTCACTCACCCAGGGGTGGTGTCCGCCACGATGTTAGTAGAAACGGATGCTCATCACCCGTCCAGCCCCTAAGCACCGCGATCGCGGTTCACAAATCAGCCGCACAATTCCGACTTCAACTCCGCCGCCTCACAAAGCCCAGCCTCGGCGTTCGCCCCGCCTCCTCGCGGTTCCGCACTACAGGCCTTCCTTCCAAGCTTCCCTAGCCCTGCAATCCTTCGGTGCACCTCCCCTATTGCCAGCAAAGCTCTAAGGTCGTGCCAGGCGCGTGATCTTCCCGCGAGAAGCCGGGAAGCCTTCTGGGAAATGTAGTCCGAAGCAACGCGGTGGACATGATGGTTCTCGGCGGGCTGGGCTTCTAACGGTTTCGCCGTGTGGTGGACGAGCGGACGACACCCCAAATCGAAACGCATCCCTCAGGATACATGGAACCTTCTATCAGCTTCCATTACTGTATTTAAAATAATTCCAAAAAGTTAGAAATGTGTTGATTTCACGGACCTTCGGTACTATCTGTAGATGATAGACAGCATAGGAAAGGGGCGGAGAACTGGTAGGGGGCGGAGTGTGATTTGCATAGCAAGCGTAGTCAATCGGCTGAGACTTTGAGTAACGTAATTCAGTGCAGTAAGGAAAAAAAATATATTGAGGAGGAAAAGTTATCTCAATTCCTCAGAGAGCTAAGCCTTTGCTTGGCCACTTCTGGAGGTCTAGTGCCTTCCAGAAGTGTGCAGGAACAGATCTCCTCTGCAGACATATGACTTGTTCTGGAAATGCATCTGGCTTGGTACTCATTAGCAGGTCCTGTAGGTTGAAAGGGTGGTTTACCAGGACCGCACCTTGGATCCCCATATGCTTCTAATGCCGAC
>JADRCC010170796.1:0-15144 GCA_019843855.1 Hylomyscus alleni | reverse complement strand
GTAGGTATTGAAGGGGGGTCTCTGGGAGGAGTTGGGGTACAAAAAGGAAACAAGAATGTGATTTAATTCTATTTACTTAAAATATGTTTTTAAATGTTAACAAATTCATATAAATTGAAATCATGTAACTTTTCTCATCATAATACAATAAAAGTTTTTTTTTTTAAAAAAAAGAAATTATAAAAAAAAAGTACATTCAAGAAGCAAGATTTATAGGAAAAACAGCCTATGTGGCTTAAGATGCAGTCATATGCTAATTAATTTAAGTGTTTTTCTCTGGGTTGAGAAAAAGGATTGAAGTTGGTACATGGTATTAGAGTTCTAAACTACAAATGGGTTTAGTTGTAGCCATTTATAAGCTGCCTATACTCCAGTGGATGGCACCAACCCATGATCATACCAGCAGCACTAATTTGACTTAGTGACATAAAGGACATGAAGTAGGGAGAATGGTATGCTGTGGGGACATTCAGAGTGTGGAAAATTGTAACAGGGCTAGATATGATGAAGATACATTGTACACATGCACAGACTTTTCAAAGAATGACTTAAATATTCAAATCATTAGAAATTAAAATTAATAGATGTGAGCCTCTACTTCTGTATTAGTCAGGCACTGTCAGAGCCTCTCAAGAGAGAGCTATATCAGGCTCCTGTCATCCAGCACTTGCTGGCATCCACAATAATGTCTGGATTTGATGATTAAATATGGGAAGGATTCCCAGGTGGAGCAGTCTCTGAATTGTCTTTCCTTCAGTCTCTGCTCCATAGTTTGTCTCTGCAACTCTTTCCATGAGTATTTTAAGAAGGAATGAAGTATCCACACTTTGGTCTTCCTTTTTCAATGAAGGAGCTAGAGAAAGGACCCAAGGAGCTGAAAGGTTTGCAGCCCCTTAGGACGAACAAAAATAGGAACTAACTAGTACCCTCAAAGCTCCCAGGGACTAAACAACCAACCAAAGAGTACACATTGTGGGACTCATGGCTCAAGCTGCATATGTATAATAATGTCCTAGTTGGTCATCAATGGGAGGAGAGGCCCTTGGCCTTGTGAAGGTTCTATGCCCCAGTGTAGGGGAATGTCAGGACCAGAAAGCAGGAGCGGGTGGGTTGGTGAGCAAGGGGAGAGGGGGGGAGATCAGGGGTTTGATTTTGTTGTTTTGTTTTCACTTTTGTCTTTTGTTTGTTGGTTTTTAATTTAATTTAATTTAATTTTTATTTTTCTTGGAGGGGAAACTGGGAAAGGAGATATCATATGACATGTAAATAATAAAAATACCTAATAAAAAATAAATTAAAATTGAAAGAGTAGGGAAGAGAGATAGGTAGAGATACAGAGACACACAGAGAGACAGACAAGGGAGGGAGAGGGGAAAGGAGGAGAGAAAGACAGGGAGACAGAAACAAAAAGGAGACAGATCACCTTAGGGTTTGTGAAGTATCTTGCTTTCTGCCAAGTCTGATGACCTGAATTTGATAATGTCCTTAAGTCTACATGTGATGGAATTACACAAATTCTCTTCTGACTTCTACAGGTATTGGCATGGTATATGGCATGGAAATAAACACACACACACACACACACACACACACAAACACACAAGTAAATAAGTATTTCCTTTAATAATGAGGTCAGCTTAGAGGTAGTATGAATGATGAACTGGAGATAATGAGAATGGAATCAAATGAGTTGTGAGGCCTTTGCTGTAATATTAGCAAAAAAAGAATGAGAGTTTAGATTAAAATAATGTAACAACCAATACAGAACATACATAAGTATTTTAATATATCAATATAGGAGTTGAATGGTTCAAACTGTACTTAGAATAATGGTTCAACAGCTAGTTTAAGATGATCTTTCCAACACAACTCAGAAATTGGGAAACATGTTATTTTGGATAAGAGTTATAATCAGTGACAATTGCTACTACAAAACCCCTTTATTTAAAGAGTCGGAAATGTGTTCCTGTAAATACTCACTGAGCAGTTGTTAAAGCCTACTCTGAAGCCTAAAGGAAAGAAGTGGAAGTTCAAACGTAGGTTAAAGATGCTTGCATGAAAGATCCTGAAGACAATCCTTTCATCAAAGGAGTGTTAAGGGTTAATTAGATTAAATATCAGGGATGAATAGTTCTTTCATAGAAATTAAAGAAGCAAGATACTGGTTGACCAGAAGTTGGCAGGACAACTTTAAGAGAACTCAACAAAGATGGTTTTTTTTTTTTTGTTAAAACTATTTTTTTATTTTCTAAATAATATTTAATGAACAATCAAAAACAACAAGAACAAACCCCTGTTGCCTCTCCCCTCCCCATGCCTGCCACCCCATCCTCTCCCACTTATCAGCCCTGTCATTCCCCTACACTGGGGCACAGAACCTTCACAGGGCCAAGGGCCTCTCCTCCCCTTGATGACCAACTTGGCTATCCTCTATTTAGTCTTCTTGGTAAAAATGGAGTTGAAAGTGAGATTGGCTAAAGAAGGATTGGGGATTTGAGTTTTTGTTACCACTGCTTATAACATGTCATACTAAGGGATGAACCATTACACTTCAAGTTTAACTTCATCTAGAAAGCAAAATTTGTCATGAAAAAAACGTTGCTATAACACAAGTATAAGTTAACACAAAATGAATAAATAATTAGTTCAAATGTAAACCACTCCATTTAGAATCTCAAACTCTTTCTAGAAGTGGTTCTTCAAAAAATTTGTTCACATTGTTTATTTTCCATTTCCCCACCTATCATGAGTCCTGCTGTCCATCATTTTTATAATATTAATGTTAGAACTTTTTAAAAAATATGTCTTGATTTTAATCACTTGAGAAATTGGCCAGATGTCCCTTCTATTCATAATACACGCTTACAATATGAATCCATTCTTGATTATCACATTTTGCAAGATCTCTGACTACTGAATTTAAGTGGTATGGACAAAATGGCACACAGAAATAATAATCTTATTTTGTTGTTGCAATTCAGATTCATTTCAATCCTTATACAATCTGTTACAGAAATTTTTTCAATAGTCCATTCAAATTACTTAATGTACTATATTTATTTTAACTAAGAGATGAATCACAGCTTTTGTGCTTCAGTATCATTGCTGCAGTGAAGGAGTTTGTAAAGACTTGACAGTTTACTATAGAGCAATAGTCAATTTAACCTATGTTGCCATGGTTACTCTTCTCTGACTTGAAAAATACCCAGATATCACAATTTTTGCCAATGAATAATATTATCTATCACTAACAGAATAAAAGCTTTATTCTGCTCCTATTTTCATCTTTTGGAATGGAATTTTTATACCTAGTAAGCATTGAATAAATAGTTATTGAATGGTGAAGATATTTAAGAAAATTGATTCCCTGGGTTAAAACAATATACTCATGCACATAGTGATCAATCCTAGGCATGAGAACCTGAAGAGGAATTCTGAGATCACTTAGTTTAGCATTTAGCATTTAGCATACTAAGTTAGGAAGGAATTGTTTAAGGTCACACGGGTATAGAAACATAATTTTCATTGATTAAAATGAGACCATGATTTCATTTTGTCTGAAATGGTGGAAATACATGAAATATCTCTTAGAGTGAAGAAAAGAAAGAAATTAGTATGAATGAGTGTAAGGTTTTATGTGTATACTCCAAGTAGCACTTAGGAAGGAATGAGGGATATAAAAATCAGTGCAAGTTCAAGAGTCCTAGGATGTCCAGGTCTACCAATCAAGACCCTGCTTCAAACAAACAAGAAATAAATACATTATACATCACCAAAGAGCTACACTTTGGACCCCTGAGAAGAATAAGACGTAATTGTGTAAGGAAAGTGTTACAAACAAGATAGCCATGTCCCAGAATATTGAGTATGGACATGTTTATTTTTTAAAAAATGTATGTTGTATCCATCAAGATTTTAAATCTTATTCATTTTGATTTAAGAATTCCTCCCTGGGTAAATTCACACTCAATTTGTAAATGTGTATGATGTTCAAGGTATGAACTTCCTTGGTCATCAGATGTTATCCTCTACGTTTGCATCATGTTCCACCACTTAGAAAACATACATCCTAAAAGACCAGGAAAAAAATGGTGCACAGTCGTCATTATAAGAAATAAGTCAAAGCCTTAGAGATACAAGGATGGCTATTAAACAATATGATCAAATGAAGTAGTAGTTCTTCCAAGTAGGAGTTCAGAATTCATTCTAGATTGAGCAAAATGGCTCAATGAGAAAAGCACTTGCCACCAAGTCTGATGACTTAAGCTCAGTTTCCAGGACCCAAAAGGTAAAGTGAAAGAATAAACTGTCCCATATTTTCCTCAGACCTCTGCATATCTACAATGGCATAAATGAGTGCATACCTAAATGTATCTTTGTGTGTGCACATACACATGAACACACAAGCACACACCCATAAAAACATGCAAGAATGTACATACATACATACATACATACATACATAAGTAAAAGCAAAAGAAAGATAAAGAGACTTTTTGAAATTGTTCTACTATTTGTAAACTAAAATTACATAGTTTTACACTGAAGTTAGGTCAACAGTGGAAGTTTATTTTCTTACAAAAGCACAAATTAACTCAAGAGCTACTTGGAAAATTTGAATGAAAGGAGAATATTCATAGGTACATTAGTAATGACTTTTTTGTACAAAGCAACATTTATTGCAGTAGGTAAAAGTATTGAATCTTTTCAGACAGGTGTGCAGCTAAAATTCAGAATTCCTGACATATATACCCTCTGAAAAACTATACCACCTAATTAAATGAGTTTTCCTTATGTAAACTTCCAATTTTTTTCCTTAGATATGAAATTCAATAAATGAATCAATAGTCAAAAGTTGTAAAGAAAAAGTAAATATCAAAGAAAGTTGTAAATATCAAAGTAAAAGTTGTAAAGAATATTTCTCAATGGAGGTATCATTCATGGGTGAATCATGCTATTCCTAAAGTACATGGGTTATTGAAATCCCAGTGCCATCTATAGAATACCTTTGTAAGAGTTGCTTTTCAAGAAGAACCCTGAGGCTCTTGCCATCCCTTTTACATTCCCACCAGAACTCCCTGATAAGATTCCATTGCTTAAAACATTATATGTAAGATATCTTGTAAGATAAAGTGAAATTGAGCTGGAACTGAGATTAAAGTTTTCTCCCCATTGTGTTAGCTTTGATTGTACCAGAAATTTCTATGCAGGCTGCTGGAGGGGAAAAGTCATCCTATGGTTTAATTCACCTGTGAACCTTAAGAACTATAATATGAATCTGATAAGGCAGATGTGTCTACTGGTGCACTAATGGCATATCTGTTTAACTGATTTCTGTGGGAAATTGAAACCATATCCACAGAAGGTAATTTATGCCTAGTAAATTTGTGCCTGTAAACCCCTTCAAAAGCTCATGTATAAAGAGTACATGGGCCTGGAGTGGGAAGCTAACTAATCATGTATAGGCAGATTGAAATAGCATCAAACTATATTCTAAATATTTACATTTATATCTTTAGGTAAATGTTACTCTCGGCCTTATTAGAAATGTCTCTTTTCAAGAAATAGGAGTGAATCCCAAGAATAATAGTTGGCAAAAATGCAAACAACAAATCATAGTTCAGCATTCATTCCTAAACAGTGTATATAAACATTTAAACCAGGCTCAGAGATCATCAGAGAAAAGGACAGAGAAGAACTGTAAAAGCTAGAGGACTAAGAAGAGAGTTGAAAAATACCATCTTCTGTGTAAATTACAGCCATTGAAAGCATGATCTCATAGAAGGTATTGCTGCCTGCACAAGACTTGGCATCTCAATATTCAATCATGAATCAGAAAGAGACTCACAGATACCTACTTGTCCCTGGTGAACTATTGGCTAGATTCAAGGCAAACATCTTCATTTGCATAGCCTTTGATAAATTAATCAGGCTTCAGTGGCCCTGGTTAAACTCAGTGGTTCAAATATTGAACATGGATGTGGGAAAAGGAATTGTAAGGAGGAGGGGGTACTTAAAAGGTATAGGGAGGAGATAAAGGAAGATAAAGGGATAAGGACAATTTAAAAATGTGTGAGTGTGTACATATTGGTACAGGATTATCAAAAAACAACAAGTTTAATAAAAATTATTTTTGAGACATAACCCTATATAGCTCTAATTATCCTGGAACTCTCTTTGTAGACCAGCCTGGGCTTGAACTCACAGAAATCCACTTGCCTCTGCCTCCCAAGTACTAGGATGACAGGTATGCAGCACTATACCTGGCAATAAAAATTATTTTTAATAAATTATTGAGGGATTCTATTAAAAGAGTAGTATTAAGAATTGTACTTTGGCCTTAATGATATAGAAATTTTTTGAATGAGGCTGGAAAATAGCTACAAACATGTCTGTTGTATACTACTTCTTCCTATCAGACCAACCTGCCTGAGAGTCCAAAGTGGCAAAAGCATGGTTTCAAGGAAGTTGTAGATGAGCCATGAAATCCTAAAGTTTTCTTTTACTTAATATTGTACTGAAGGCTGATCAAATAGCACAAATGTAGCCAGTACATTGAGGAGAGAATGACACTGAAATATATTAGTCCTCTGACATTGGAATACTTTTCTCCAAGTTATTTGACATTATAAGCCAAATAAAGGTATAATATACCTTTCTGTCAGGAGTTATTTCATGTTTAACAGGGTGTTGTGGTACAGACATGTAAAGCTAGTACTTTGGAGAAGAAAGGGGGATCATGAATTCAAGGGCAGCCTAAGCTATGAGAAAGGCCCTGTAAGGAATAATAATAAGAGGAACAGAAGGAGAGGAACGAGAGTGAAGGTGGAGGAAAAGGGGAGAGAAATGTGAAAGGGGGAAAAGAAAAGGAGAAAATATTTACACTTAACAGTTGGAAAATATATAAAATTTTACAATAAAGCAAACTATGTGATATAGATGACAACTGCGGATTATAAGTTATAATACGAACCACTTTCTTGTTACTTAATAAAAATAGTGCTATCTTGGAAAAACTATAGCTGTGATTGGTTTCTTTACAAAATATTTCACAAACAAGGAGAAATTGCTGAGTTGCTTATGTGGATTGAGCACCACCATGTGAAATGCAGACAGAACAGAATGGCTCTTGGATTGATTAATCAGCCAATGAAATTATTTTTGAAGCCATTGGTTTGCAAAGAAGATGTAATTTAGTTTAAATTGTGTATATCTTGTACTGATAATAGTTTAAAGAGATGAAAATGATTTGTTTAAAAAATTCAGAACACTATTTTGTAACTTCCATTCTTCGGCAAATAATGATACTTTAGCCACATTTTAATGAGTGCCACAATACAAGGAATTTAACTGGGATTTAAAAATACAACTGGAAATCCTTTGTAATTAGGATGAGATCTAAGAAAAATCTCCTAGAGAAAAAAATTATGGAAGCAATTTTCAGAGCCAAGAAAAAGAAAACCATACACAGTAATTGGATGAGCTTAAAAAAAAAAAAAAAAAAAGAACAAAGAATCAACAATAACATATTCAATTATTGTTAATTGGAAAAGCCAAGATGTTCCTCCAGGCAGAAGTCAGTAATTAGAATGTAGTGAAGCTCATTATAATGAATTGGAAATAGAGGTGGATTGTATCCATTTCCTACCTGTTTCTCTCAGCTGACCATATGTAGCTACTTCTATTAATGAGCTGAAGCTAATGAAAAGGTAAAACTTAACATTGACTACCCCCCTTTCTGTAAAGACACAGCACATCTACAGGCTTTTCAAATCCTCCTTTTGCCAATCAACACTTATGAGCTCAGCTCCACCCACACACAGCAGGAAGTAGGAAGCAAAGCAGAGATAGCTGACTGTATTTTAAACCATCATCAACTCTTTTTTTTTTTCTTTTTGCTGATCTCCCTGATTTCTACTAATTGGAAAGTTGTCTGACTAGATCTATTACTTAACACTCTCCTACCTTATTTGATCTCTATATCCCCACACCCTCTCTCCAGCCATGATAGACATTGATTCCAGTTGACCTGACCATTCCATTGTCATACATATCTTTATGGTTGGGAATTTCTTTCTTTTCCTTTTTTATTATCCATTCCATACATTTATATCTCAACTGATATCCTACTTCCTGGCTACCCCTTCAAAACCTCCTTATCCCACTGCCCTCTCCCCCTTCTCCTTTGCTTCTTGAGGGAACTCTCCTACTCACTTACTCTCTCTTGCCCCATTGCTCCAGCATTCCCCTACTCTGGGGCATCAACCCTCCACAGGACCAAGGCTCTCTCCTCCCATTGATGTCAGACAAGGCCATCCTCTGTTACATGTGTATCTGGAGCCATGGGTCCCTCCCTCTACACTGCTTGGTTAGTGGTTTAGTCCATGGGAGCCATGGGTGGTCCAGCCAGCTGACATTGTTCTTCCTATGGGGTTGTCATCCCCCTCTGCTCCTCCAGTCCTTCCTCCACCTCCCCTATCCATGTTAGAGCTTCTGTAAGACTGATTGATTGGTTAGAACTTCTGTGGCTTTTTTGAAGAGCTGGAATGTTGCAGGTTCAGAAATAAACTATCTTGACTCTGTTTTACCCTTTTAATTGCCATCCATTGCACACTTCTGTGTGTGACCTAACATTTTCGTAACTATCAAGTAAAGATCCTGTGGGAAAGACTCCTAATTTCTACCAACTCAAAAGCCAAAGTTGTCATCAGATACCATCTGAGGAAGATAGCAGACACTTTATTATAACCCAGATAACTTTCCAGCAGTGTGTTTTTAAAAATTTCTTTGCTTACCATTTTCTTTTGTTGTTACTGCATATACTTTATGAAACATACTGTTGGACAACAGTATTCCCAGCAATGTTGAATACTTGTTCCTGGGCTACAGTCATTCATATTTAGCTTTAGAATAAACTATCTCATATTCCTTTTGAAAGGGCAGCCATGTTTTTGCACTAAAGGTAGATATTTAAGAATTGATGCATATTTTTCACATCTTTCTTGTTCTGTCACTTGTGGTTTCCTTTAGAACAGCAGTTTTCAACCTATGGGTCAAGATCATTCCAGGGATCAAAGAACCCTTTCACAAGGGTCACAGAAGACCATTGGAAAACAGATATCCTCCTTATAATTCATAGCACAGTTACAGTTTTGAAGTAGCAATGAAACTAATTTTATGGTTGAAGATCACCACATGAGGGACTATATTAAAGAATATTACCATTAGGAAGGTTGAGAATCATTGCTTTAGATCCAAATAATAATTACTCACACCTCAGCTCATACATGGCCCTTAAGAAAGGATTCCAGGGCTCCTCTAAAGAAATATGGCTCACTATCACCCAGATGTCCCATGTATCTACAACCTCCTAAAGACCAAATAAACTTTATAAATCTGTAGTGTTTATAAAATATAGTTGTTTGGATAAACAAGGAATTACTTGTCTACCTATATTATCTGCATAATCAAGATATGGCTGGATTACAGTCCTCATATCTCCTTAAAATAAAAGATTTATAGTTTTAATTTTTCATGTTTATGAATATTTGCCTACACATACATATGTGCACTATGGTATAGATGCTTGATAGCTGTCATGTGTTGTTGGGAACCAAACTTGTGCCCTCTGCAAGAGCAGAAAATACTCTTATTCACTGAAATATCTCTACAGCCTCAAAAAATAGCCAGTATTAATGATACATTGTTATTTCCTTTTCTAAAATATTTTATGTAGTGTTGTAGAATATCTCAACTCATTGTGATTCCTGAGACTGTGTTATTTACTGAGGAACCTGTTTCTAGTTGTGGTGTGTCTCAGCCCTTAACACACACTTTTAACTCCTCTGGCTGGAATATAGACACACCTCTACCACACACCTTTAATCTCAAACAAGAAAGGGAAAGTTAATTTGTAGAAGGAAGCACGAGTGTTTGAAAATGAAGTCTAATTGAGTGACAGAAAAAGTGACGAATCAGAGAAAGATTTGACAGAGTAGGATATGCCAAACTCTCTGGAGCAGTGCAGTGAGGGAGGAAGAGAAAGAGGAAGGTAGTTTTCCTGGTTGAGTTTTATAGAGACATCTTGAAGAAAACAAGCTACACACTGGTAAACACAGAACAAGCCAGAAAATGAAAATGTGTCAGTGTTAGCATCAGGACATTGAAAGCCTGTGGCGATACATGGGCAGATCCACAGACCTGTTAATAGGGCAACAGCCACCATATTCCCAGAATCTATTGGGCTCACCTCCCACTTTACCTGTGGCTGCTATGTCACAACATATATATATATATATATATATATATATATATATATATATGTAACACTCCTCCATCTTTCTCTCTCTCCCCCTCCTCTCTTTCCACGCTACTGCCCCCTCTCTCCCTCTCAATTAAACCTCTTACACGTGGAACTGTTTGGGCCTGGTGTATGGTATGTTCTGATGTGACTGGCCTTTCTAACACATAAGTCAGAAAATTAGAACATATTGCCAAAGTTGGTATGAGGCCAAGCAGAACAATTCATGAGAGTCTCAGAGAGAGAAGCAAGATTGAACTGGTCAACATGGAGTTTGAGCCAGAAGAGCTGAGTTGAACCAGCCAGCCAAAGATCAGAAAGAGCAAGAAAGGGAGAGCTTACTCAGCAGTAAATTTCAGAGACTGAAAACATTCTAGACCTAGATAAGATTGTATAGAAGCTTCCAGAACTAGGTCTAGGTTAGCAGACTGATACTGTAAAACAATTACATTGGGAGAATATGAGTTACTTGTACAATGCAGTGAATATAAGAAACAACATACAAAACAGATGTGTATGCATATAAACACATAAATTTATTCCTTTTGGCTACTTAAGTTTTATCAAAATTTTATTGGAAATAGATTTTATAATAAAATATATTTTCTTATGGTTTCACCTCCCCCAACTCCTCTCAGATTCTCCCTACTTCCTAACCCACCCAAATCCAAATCCACTCTCTCATTAGAATACAAATAGGCATTAATAATAATAACAATAACAATAATAATATAACAACAAGCTAGAGTGGGGCGTTCAAGTTAGAGTAGAGGTACAATGAGCACCAAAGTATATGTCATTTAGATTTTAGAATTAACTTGCAAGAATTCCTGCTTTGTCATATATCTATTCTTTCATTCACTAATTTATCTCATTTTTCTTTAATGCATTTTAAAACAAAAACTGTGCAACCATTTTTATTTTACTGAAAACAGTTCAAGGTGAAATGTATGTACCAAAGGCATGCAATGTTAATTAATGATTACACTCATGTAACTCAAATCTCCATTAAAATACAGAACATTACCATGACTTCAAGAAGCTCCCTAATGCCTAATTCTCAGTCACATCCTGCCCACATTCCCACTAGAAGCAACTCGCTGATTCTTTTCCGTAGCAGATTAGTTTTGCTTGTTACAGAAGTTCATGTAAGTGGAATCATACAGTATGTTCTCTCTTGTGAAAAAGTTCTTTCATTTGACAAAAGTTTTAGATTTCCCATATTGATTTGTGAATCAGTAGTTTGTTCTTTTATACTACCAGGTTGTTTTTAATTGAACAAATGTGCAATATGCATTATTTTACATTCATGCCAATGACACATTGCTATTTTTTTGTTTATGATGCCAGTAGCTGAGCTTCATTATTTTTCAATATGGATATTCAACTCTTCTGTTGCTATTTCTTAAAAAAAAAAAAAAAACAAAACAAAAAACAAATTCCTTTCAACAATGGGTAGCATATATACCTTTTAAGGATGAAGAGCTTTTTCTGAACTTTTATTCATAAATCCTTCTGACAATTACCATGTTTACAGTTGTAGATTTAGAATAATCCTTAAAGTAGTATGTCTTTCTAATTTGGAGTCTTTCTAAGTTTGTGGGTTTTTTTTTTAACTGTTATTTTACTATTCTACTATTTTGCTATTTTAACTGGTTATTTTACTTTTCCAGGTCTTTAAATTCTGATTGCATTTAGAGAGTCCAGTTATCAATTTCTCCCAAAATCATAGTAAGATTTTCTTTCAGGTTTTACTGCATCTACAGGTAAATCTGACAATCACTGACACTTGAAAAATATAAAGTTTTCCAGTTTATGTGAATAGAATGTGCTTTTGCTTTCTCAGGGTTTAAATTCTTCATGTTCTTTAACGTTTGTCTATTTTCCACTTCATGGGTGTCTGCTTTCATCTTCTGTTTTTCAGTAGTGGATTTGGGTACCATGGTAAAGCATGTGAGCTGGGTGGTCTAGCTTCAAGTTTTGTTTTAATTTCATTATTCATTTACTTTTACTTTTCTTTTTATTTTTAGTTTAAAGATGTTGCTGCTAGATCCTTCCCCCACCATATTCAACTTCCAGAAATACCTATTAAATATATATTCAATAAAAATATTATATATTCATATACTTTTATATAAATATATATTAAATATATATTGATTTCTGGAAGAGGTTAGAATGAGCAAAGAGGAAGGGGAGAACTATGTAAATATTTTAATTTCAAAAAATTACAAAATACTGCTTTTGTAATAAACCATTATAATATTATTTTATTTATTTTTAACCAACGAATAAAAATTACACATTATAAAGCATTACATATTATTTTGCTATATTTTTCTAGATTTTTGAGGTGGAACCCTTTTCTATCTGTTTGTTGGTTCTTTGTGAGTTTCATATCATGTTCCCCAATCCCAATCATATACCCATCTCTTTGTATCCACCTTCTGCCTTTGCAACCTAACTTGCAAAACAAAATAAAAAACAACCAAAACAAACAGACAAAAAACAAACAGACAGACATAGAACACATCTCATCATGGAATCTGTCTTGTGTCACAGTGTGTCCTACACCATATACCTTTTTGTTCATTACCATGAGTCATTCGTTTGGTGCAAGGCTTCTGGCTTCTGCTACATCATCAATACTGGATCCTCACCTGGACTCCTCTCAGCTATTCTGTTGTTGCCCTGGGTCATGCAGATCCTGCAGCTTTGTATCTGCATGAATGGTTCCTTCATGAGCTCCAGCAGTTCATAAATGGGCTAGATTTTGGAGTGAGCTAAATCAAATCCCTGGAACTGAGGCCTGAGTGGTAGCTGAGTTGGTCAGCCTTTCAGCTCACCCACATCCATGCCACCACCACCAGGGCAAGCTCTCTAGCACTCCACTACCTTACCCAATGCTGCAGCTGGAAGGGACACGGTCAGCTCTACTGATCGCATGCCCTTGGGCTGGCTCATTGGAGGCCATACCACCAGAGAGCTAGCTCTACTGTGCTACCCACTTAAGAGGTGGGAAGGGCATCTCTCTGTCACCCATATCATCTTACAGTGGGTGAGTAGCAGGGCCAGCTCTGCTATGCCCACAGCGGTGGAGCCATTTTATAAGAAACTAAAGTTACAAATTTTCCTGTAAGTACTGCATTATATGCTCCCTGTGACATTTGAGACATATAAATATGTCATATAGCTTCACTGATTCTATTGTTACCATTATTATTCAATTGAAATATGTTCTAATTTTCTTAGAATTTCATTCTTCCTGCTCTGTCATTTAGAAGTTTCGACTAAATTGTTTTCCTAAGTATAGTATTGCTATTGATTTATTGAAATATTCTATACCTTCAATATAATTTGCTTTATTCCTCAATTGGTGAAAGAGGGTCAAATTTTTTGTCTGATGTGAATATATATGTGTATATACACACATATACATACATATATATTCTTGCTTTGCTTTGTCAAATTTATACCTCCCTCTCTACATCTCTCTCTTTCTCTCTATACACACAAGCACACACACATACACACACATATGTTTGTAAAGAAATAGATACAAAGATATATACTAAGGTAGTAGGCACATCTGCATTATTAAAATCATCATAAACTTTAGAAATAGGGGTCAGAGGCTGCTAAGTTTGAACTGACTTGAATGTCTCCTCTCTGAGGAATAACTCTCACTTTAACAGAGAGTACTATGCATGCTTCCAAAGAAGGGAAATAAATAAGATTCCTCTACATCACAACAATGACTAGAATGGAACAAAAATCTTAAGGATACAATAGTGGTACCCACATGTTTGGCAGTAACTGAAAGCTGTCTAGTTGGTCTCTAGACCTACTCACCAAGAGGGAAAATATGCCTGGTATTCAAAACCTAGCCAACCATTCAGCGATAGTGAAGTTGTGGATCTGAGAGAAGCTAAAACCACCACTGTAGTAAACCAGCATAATCCTTAAGTATACTCGTTTATCTGTGTACACAAAGATAATCATAGTCCTCACCCCTTATCAAGGAAACTGCTCTTTTACAACAGGAGACCATTTCAGGAAACTACAGCTCATCACAATGAAGAGTTATGGAGCCCATTCCCAATGTGATATATCTAGAAAACATTTTTGCACCCAAGTCGCAGGGAACATTGTGGAAGAAATAGAAAGATTTTAAGAGACAGAGGGTCAGGGAATTTGCTGTGGGGTCATGTCTCCTACTATTGTCAGAAACTAAAACAATAAAATCTCACCAACATGACTTCCCAAATGTGAGATGAACAAGGACAACAATAAACATGTCAAAGTGGATAGCTGAAAACACATGAGACCTAAACTCTACAAAAAGAACTACAGACAATTAAGGAACATGAAAACAGAACAAATAGTCTTCCCCAAGAAAAAGCATACAACTGATTATCCAGTACCAAATGGTCAGCCAAACCATTCATACTGAACAGATTATATTTAGTAATACACACACACACACACACACACACACACATACATAAACATGTACATGTGCAGATAAGAACAATAAAAAGTGGCCATAAAGTAGAAAGGGAACCAAGAGGAGTATGGGAAAATGTTTGGAGAATGAAGGGAATGGAGAATAAATGTCATTGTGTTATAATCTCAAAAAGGGATTAAACCACCAACCAAAGAATACACATGGTGGGACTCATGGCTCCAGCTGCATATGTATAACAGAGGGTGGCCAAGTTGGTCATCAATGGGAAGAGAGGCCCTTGGTCCTGTGAAGGCTCTATGCCCCAGTGTATGGGAAAGCCAGGGCCAGGAAGCAGGAGAGGGTGAGTTGGTGAGCATGGGGAAGGAATAGGGTTTTT
>JADRCC010170793.1:0-13851 GCA_019843855.1 Hylomyscus alleni | reverse complement strand
TCCTTTCACCCTTCCTTCCTCCTTTCCTCCCTTCCTTCCTATTTACTTTGCTTTTCTTTACTAGGTTGTTGGGAGATGGTTTTGTGGACTGTTTATCCAGATGCTGATATACGTGTCCAGATATAAGGTTTGGGTTCAGTCCAGATGTTAACATTGTAATGGTATTTGGAGCTTTTCCTGTCTCAAAAATGTGTAAAGATTGTGTAACCATCAAACTCTGACTGATTGATAAAGGGTTGATCAGCCAATTAGTTGGATGGAAAAGAATAGGGTAGGACTTCTGAACCTAGTCAGGGGCAAGGGTCCCAAGAAGCTGGATAGAAAAGGAGATGAGCAGAAAGGAGATAGGAGTATTTACCATGAAGTCAAGATGCGAGACCAACCACAAAGAGAAGGAAAGAGAAGGAGGAGGAGGAGGAGAAAGAGGAGGAGGCGAAGGAGGAGGAGGAGGACGATGAGAATGACTAGGAAAAGCACGGAGAGGATTACCTATGAGCAGATCATCAGGGCCATCACCATGAGTATACACATGGAACAGAGAAAACCAGGGCAAGACTCAGATTGCAGGTAGAGGACCACGTAGCTGAGAAGTAGGCAGCAATAGAGGGTTAGAATAAATGAGTATCTGCCCAGCATAGTGCTTGCAGCTTGTTAATAAATTTATTAGGTCTCTGTGTCATTTATTCAGGAGCTAAAACTTGCTACAGCAGCTATAGAAAAGCCCTGTTTTTACTTGGAAGAAAAAAAGAGTAAAGAAAAGCTCCCTGAATTACATTTACACAAGGTTTCTCTACATCCCTGGCTGTTCTGGAACTCACTCTGGAAACAAGCCTGACTTCAAACTCAGAGACCCTCTTGAGTGCTGAGATCAAAAGCATGTGCCTTCACAGCCAGCTTAGGATTTGACTTTCTTGATATAGCATCTCATATGTGTCAAAATGCTCACTTAACTAAATTATTTTCCTAGCATATTCACCTAGAAACACAAATATGGATTTTAGTCACCATGAAGAGTCATGTGCATATATTTCTGAGGAGCTCAGCTAGAAATTCAAGTCTCACACCAGACATCATTCTTTCACAGGACAGGTGCTGAGATGGGGCTTGAGCACCCAGATCCTGATTAGAGATCAATACTTATGCAAAGAAGCTGATGAAGACATATTGGAGAAAGGCAGATAATGTTGCAATGCAGCCATAGTGAGACAAAGGCTCTAAGAAGATGGTGCCTGTAGATTTTGTATCTTGGGCTGTCATGGATGAGTTTCGATGATATTGGGGCTGTCCCAGAAGAGCAAGGTCTCACTAGTGGAGACTCTCCTAAGCTGAAGCAGACCCTGGAATTAGAACAGCCAGTGTGGCTTCTGGTGAGCACACTGCCCACTGCTGGGCCTGCTGGGAAACATTATTGGGAATGCATCTGTCTCTACCTCCCAGTGGGAAACACAGATAAGGATCAGGTAATGAAGGGAACAGAAAGTTCAAGGTCACTTTTCTGGGACTGATAGACCAGAGACAGCATCCTTAGAGACACGGGAGAAAAAGAAATAACATATAATAAATGCACATGCCTTTTATACATACCACTTCTATTCAAAACAATGAGGATATTTGTGTCAAATAGCAATAATTCAAGCAGATAAGATAAAATTCCTGGTTGTCTCTGATGGTTAATACTGATTGCCAAATCAACAGCATCTAGAATCACAGGAGATAAGTTTCTGGACATCCCTTCGAAGTTGAGGTCAGAAGACATGCCTAAATGATGGACTGAGATCATGAACTGAATAAAAAGGAAAATGTGTGCTGAGAGCCTACCTTCCCTTGTCTCTGCCTACTGTTGGTGAACTCAGTGGAACTGGCAGCTCCAAGTGTCCCATATCATGCTTCCCCACCATGGTTGTTTGTATTATTGAACCATGAACCAAAGTAAATTTTTCAAGGCTTAAGTTGTCTGTGCTGAGTGCCCTGTTGCATGACCAAAGACAAGTAACTAATGCAGTATCCCAAAGAAAGTCAAGGAAAGATCTAAAACAACAGAGAAAGCTGGCTAATTACAGAGACTAGGAGAATGGCTGAGGACTTTACGGCAGCCTGGGATCATGTCCTAATTCTGCAGTCACGTGTTGCAAATAAGCCGACTAACTTCCTAACAATTGATCAATCAATTGATATGCTTATTTGTTTTATGAATATGAGTGTTTGGTCTGCATGTATGTAAGTGCACTCCATGCATGCCATACCCAATAGCATTACTGATAGGGATCAGCCACCGTGGGCTCAAAACTGAACCCAGCTTCTCTGCAAGAGCAGCAAGTGTTCCTAACTATAGAGCCATCTTTCCATCCTGCACCTTCCTAATATATTTGCCATACTTGGATGTTGCAAATGTACTGACTAGACAAGGCAATTGTGGTAGGGTGTGGGCCAAGCACCATGGCTGGTTTGTAATGCTCATTCAACACAATTAACCACTGTTGCTCTCATTCACATCAAATCCCCAGTTCTCTGCAATTTTGGTTCCTCCCAAACACATATACTATGTATCCCTTAAATTTGAAGCCTGCTGGAGGCTGTAGATATAACCGCAGTGGTCGGGAGCAGGAGAATCGTTGGGGCTTGCTGACTGACAAATGTAGACCAGATCAGTGAGAAACCCTGTCTTAGGGGAATAAGGAAAGAGTGATGGAGCAGTACATACAACATTCCTCACATACACAGGATCACATACCACACACACACACACACACACACACACACACGTACACACACACCACATGCCAGAGCTCAAGTCCCATATGAGAGAGCGAATAACTAACTACCTATAACACCAGTCCCAGAAAGATCCATTGCTTCTGACCTCCACCGGCCACCTGAACTACTACCCACTTTCTCCTCTGCATACAAATTAATGTTTAAAATCATATCAAACGAACTTTAATAGGACATATTTTAAGTACCAATGAGATGGTGTAGCAGATCCACCCTGGCAACCTGATCTACGAGATCCACATAGTGGAAGGAGAAAATTGAATCCCACAAGCCATCTTCTTACTTCCTCATACACAGTTAAATAAACACGTCTAATAATTTTAAAGCCAAAAGACATGTATCACAAATTGCACATAAAAATTGAACATTACCAATAAATTTTACTTGGTCTATAGTGACATTCATTCAATCACGAGTAACAGACTCTCCTAAGATATTGTTCTGTACATGCTAAGACCCAAAATTGGTGTTCTGAAAAAAATAAAATGAAGGGTCTTGGGGAGCTGGCTCAATGTGTAAAACACCCGCTGAGCAAGCACAAGCATGGATGAGAGACCACAACCTCAGCACATAAAACCCACAATGGCCTCAACCACACATCTAACTCCAGTGTGGGGAACTGGAGCATCACTTGGGCATGCTGACTGACAAAGCTAGCCCAGGTCAGTGAGAAACCCTGTTTCAGTAGAATAAGAAAAGAACACATACCACATGTACTCACACATGCATAGGCACATGCACAAGAACACACGGGGGTCGCGGGGGTGAGAGGGTAGAGAGAGAGAGAGGCCACACAACTTAATGCTATTGTCTGATAAGAATTATAGACTATACACAAACACAAGAAATCATCTGAGAAATTCCATTCCAGAGTGAAGAATCTGGCAGTGTTTAATTTTATTAAATTGAAGCTACCCAATTACTTTTGGCCCCATGACCCTTATTTTTCATAAGCAGATTTAAAATTGTGACTTTTAAAGTTATTAGCAACAGAAACACAACTTCAACATACTTAGGGAAATAAAAATGACACACATTCAGTAATTGCCTTGACTAAGAATGAAGTTCAAACATGCTGGGACCCAGTGACCAAGTGATGTCACCTGTCAATTTGTATTATGAGTTCTCACTTTACACAATTACTTTCTAGGAAGGCCCTCTCTGTGTGATTAAAACACGAAGGGTTCCAATTCCAAAGTTTTGATTAGAGTGGAAATCCATAGCAGGAAGGAGAAGAAAGTTGGCTATTTATTTATAACTTTAGAATCATCATGGTAGCTTCTCAGTAGGTCAGAAGCCAGAGGTTCAGGTGACTCCACTGAAGTAAGTCCTCCACCTTTGGAGCTGAGGTATGGTTGTTATGGCTCTGTGCATCCCCAATACCAAGGCTCAGGGCTGGGGTGTGGCTTGGTGAGGGGACACTTGCTTACTGTGCACAAAATCCTGGTTCCGATCTCCGGCACTTTGACAAAAAACAAAGCCTCTCTATGCGGTGAAGAGCTCCGTTAAAAACCAAGCATGTTGTGAGCTATTTCCAGTGGGAAATAAGTCTTCCCAATCTCTTATAAATTTTATAACCCTCAGGGAAGAAGGGGTTAAGCTTCCAATAGCTCCAAAACCAGAAAGGCCATCTGAGATGTCTGTCTTGCCAAACATGTCTCAATGCTGAATTTGCAAAAAGGTCTAATTTCTCCTCTGGAGCTCTGAACAAGGCTATTAAGAGGCCCTTTCAACTTTTCCCTCTGGGAAGCTTAGCAAACAGCTGCACTGAACTGAAAAGCAGAAGAGGGCTAAAGCCTTAGGAACCCAGGCTCAGTGCCCTCCAGCAGCCCCAGGCTTTATCCAGGCAACCATCATATAGATGCAGCAGTGTGCAGGATGGTAGGAGACATGAAGATTCTCAGCAAAACTCAGCTCTGATTGGATGCCTGCCAGGGAGTGCCCTGGGCAGCCTTATCCTGGAATGGAGAATAAGGCTGATATCCAGGAAAAACATCGTGATTTAGTGTTCAGTAGCGATGGGCTACTCAGAAAGCATGTTTTAGTGGTAGAGAGAGGAAAACTGTTTTCCCAAGTTGGAGGCACACACACAGTCAGACCTCTTGCAGGGCTTCATAGTGCAAGGGCTGCATTCTGAGATATTCTCATTACAGGCTTTGTACGTAATAAGATCTTCATCACAGAATCATTGCCAGGAAAGAATGAGCAGAAGGCATGTGGTGTGTAGAGAAGTAACTCAACTTAGTGTCTGGAGCTCAAGGATTCACTGAGTCTTCTGGGAAAATCCCTTCCTTTTTTCTCTGCTCCAATGTTTTTGAAGCTAACTTGGTATGGCAAAGGATTCTGAGCTCACATCTGCACTCTTCAAAAACAGTACACGATAGTGACACAGACTTGTAAATACACTTAGGAGGTGGAGTCAGGGGAATCTGAAGTTAAAGGCCAGTGATTCTGAAACCAGCCTGGGTTATGTGGTGACAATGTTTCCAAAACCAACCAAAGAGTTCTGTTGAAATCACAGGTGGATGGATTTTGAGTAGAGTTATACATACAGTTCTCAGAGTCAGGCTGAGGTAGGGAAAAAGCTGTATTGCATGGCCTGTTATAATCTTAAATTGAGAGTTTCTGGGAAGAAAAAACAAAATGGTCAGTGTATGTGCTTTTCAGTTGGATTTAAAAATCCCTTTTGAAAGTATCACATGTGGTTTCATGGATGGTTAGATGAGAATGTAGAATATAATTTGGGCCTTCTTTTTTTGAATAATTTTCTTCAGATATTGAAGAATCATGCCTCCAATGTAATCAATACTGAATATGAAATGCACAGAATTATAACACATGAAGTGGCAGTATGTTTTTATTCTTATTTAAAGCTTAAACATGATAGAATGAAATTAAATCTTTATCTGAAAACTGAAAAAAAATCACAAACAAACAAAAAGATAAATAAAAATGAAAAGTCATGCTTTGCTTTCATATCCAAGGAGAGGGCAAGAAATGATATCTCACAGCCTCTCAAGGTGGAAAAGATTTTATAACTTCAGACACTTTGATATTTTCCTTGATGTTTAAGGCTAGATCATTATTTTAACCAGACATTGAAAATATTAGGCACAATACCAGGCCTGGAAGTTCTCATCTGGAGTCTCAGCATTGGGGAAACTGAGGCAGGAAGATAAGAATTTCAAGGGTATTCTCAGTTATGAATCAAGTCTGAATCCAACCTCATGAGACTCAGTTTCAAAAACAAAAAGTAAATAAAGCAAATAGAAAGAATTATCTATGCACACCAGCCTCTAAACCATGTGGAATTATGGCTTCTGCTTTCAGGTAACAGTAGTTACATATGTGTCTAGAGTACAGTCATTCTATGTGCTGAGGATCTTGGTTTCTAACCTCTCTCAGGTAAGCTCTGCCATAGCATGAAGAATCAACATATCTCTCTGCTCATATCTCATTCCTTATTCTTCCTTTACATTCATTCCTCATTATTTATCTCCTTTTTGAAAGCTAAGGACTCTCAGACATGCCAGAGAGCCATGCCTAAGCTGCTGCAGAGATCCTGGGTTAGTTGTGATCTGAGTGGGTGGTCTTTCAGTTCATGCCATTCTCCCCAGGAAAATGCTCACTGTTCATTTTCTTTGTTGGCTTTTGAATGGGGAGGGTTCTTTGTCCAACAACTCAGTGTAACACGAGAATTATTAGGAGGAACACCTTGCACTAAGTGCAAGAGGAAAGAAGGAAGAGGAAGTCTGTGTCATTGTGAAAGTCACAGTGAGTTGGGTAGCTCTGGACAGAACGAAGAGTGACTGAGGTCAGGCTGTGATAAGTACCTCAGCAGAGGTGTTCTGTATGAAACACCAGGGAGAATGGAATGGAGAACCGATATTCTGGATGGGAAAGTTTCCAGATAGATTTCCAGAGTAACCATTTGAACTTTATTATGAAAGATGAGGCTTACAGGAAAAAAGAGACTTCTCCTTTGACAATAGACAGCCTTGTGTGAGGGTCCAATAGACAGCCCTGTGTGAGGGTCCAACTTGGCTGCACTTATAATTGTCATGGAAATGCATCTCTGTGTGTGTCTGCACGTTTCAGTGAAGAGGGAAGGCCTGCCATTATAGCGACCTCTTGGCTTGCATAGAAAGGGAGAGAGCAAGCTTGGCATCGGCATCCACCTCTCTTTACTGCCTGTGTGCGGATGGACTGTTTTGTATTCTCACTACCATAACCTGATTGTACTGTCAAGTTGTAAACCAAAACAAGTTTGTTTGTTTGTTTAAGTTGATTTTGTTGGGTGTTTTATCACAGCGATGAGAACAGTAACAAATACAGTGTGCTAAAATATGGAGAGTAGGGCATGCATGGTGTCTTAGTTACTTTTCTAATGTCATGACCAAGGCAATTGATAAAATAAAGTATTTAATTTGTAGTTTACAGTTCAAAGACTAAACTCCATGGCCATTATGTCAGCAGATGCTACAACCAGAGCTGAGAGCTTAAATCTTCATCCAAAACCATGAAACAGAGGGATCTAACTGGAAATCTCATGGTCTTTTGAAACCTCAAAGCCTGTGCTTAGTGACACACCTCCTCAATATGGCCACACATCCCAATCCTTCCCAAATTACTCCACCAGCTGGGTGATAGGCATTCAAATGTGAGCCTCTGAGGACCATTCTTCTTCACACTACCAACTTGGTATCTGCAGTAAATAACAAATGATGGTTTAAGAGGAAGAGATAACTGTGAAAGGGCAGCAAAGGAAGGCATTGTGGAGATTTACATTAAAGTCCGAATAATGTTGTAATACAATTTAAATTAAAAACCATGTGCTGCAAATCTGATAGGTAGTTGGCCTAGTGTTGCAGGTTCAGTTGGGAGAACAGCATCCAGGACATAGGAAGTGCTGATTCTAACATGATGAGTGATCAATTTCCTAAATGAATGTATGAAAAGATGAGTCATAGATGCTGAATATGCAATGAGGAGCAGAGGAAAGAGGTTGATGAGCAAATTCCAAACAGCAAGGATGATCCTTCCCGGGACCAAGAATTGGATAAAGAAAGCCATCCTAGCATATGAGGAAGAGCGATAAACAGTATGCCCAGAAGGAAGACTAACTGGAGGGTGAGAAATGGGAGCCGAGCCTGAGAAAGCTGACAAACAGAGAAGGAAAAATGGAATGCTTAAGTTAGTGGAGATTGAATTATAAATTTTTAAAAATTGCAATGAAGTACTTAATAAGTTAACACTGAATGCCAGATTAAAATGGAGTGTGGTTTTTAGTGTGTTTTCAGAACTCTACATTTATTATTCCTTATAATTAAAGCATTGCATTTATGTATTTGTTTTGTGTGTATGAGCATGGCCATCAGGACAACTTATGGGAATCAGTTTTCTCCTTCCACCACGTGGATTCTGTGCATTGAACTCTGATTCTCAACCAGGGTGGCAAGTGACTTCATTTGGTGCCTCCCCTTGTCAGGCCCATTCCTTATCATTCTAAGACAAAATTAGTTTTCCACTTTCTCTGGCTGGCCCATATGCATGGCTATAAATATATGTAAAAATGGAAACTTAATATTTAATGTAGGAAAGTTTGTGATCTAGATCAGCTGTAGCTCATAGAACTTGGTGAGATAATGGGGATTCCCTGTGCTGTGTTAACTCAGTGGTACCTATTCCTCACATATTCTAGGTAATTGAAATGATGCCTGTTCTAAGTAATTGAGATGTCATATGTTCTAGGTAATTGAGATGTGGCTGGAGCAACAGAAGAATTCTATGTCCTATTCCCTGAATGCAATTTAATAAGTGTGATCTTTGATAGCTTGATGATGCTAGGAGTTACCATATTGGACAGTGCAGTTGCGGGTAAAATGAATCAATGAAGGCTGAGACCATGATAGATTGCCACTCAAAGAATAACTGAGCAAGGAGCTTTCTGGGAGGGACTAAGATAGGTAGGGGTGCTGTAGACTTGTCTCTGAGAATGCTGGAGAGGGAGAGAGGCAGAATGGAGAAATTCTCTCTTCATGAAACTACCTTCAGTTAGATGGAAAGAGACAAGTCAAACAAAGAAGGGTTTTGAAAGCCATAAAAATGAAACAGCAGCTTTTTTTGGGTTTTTCTTTTTTTGGTTTGGTTTTTCGAGACAGGGTTTCTCTGTGTAGCCCTTGGCTGTCCTGGAACTCACTCTGTAGACTAGGCTGGCCTCGAACTCAGAAATCTGCCTGCCTCTGCCTCCCAAGTGCTGGGATTAAAGACGTGTGCCACCACCGCCCGACGAAACAGCAGCTTTTAAGATACAACTTCCACCTCAACCTTAGGGCTAGCATGTTGACCTTTGACTGACCTTTCATGGAAACGTCCTGTGAGAGGATTTACACAGACCAGGCTGTATCGGGAATGAAAATGTGTGCTGAGACAAGCATATCTGGCTTTGAACTTAGCAGCAGCTCTTTCTCATTTTTTTTCTTGAAGTAGCATCAAGTCTTCTCTTCAGGGACCTGCCATTTCCACATCCTACACAGTACTAAAAAAGCTTTAAATCTCAAAACCTGGGATTGAACTGTTCCAGCCTATTGCTTAAAAAATACCTTATCAAGCTAAACCTAATGATTATGCGAGAGGTGAGCCTGATGAACCAATTAGAATGTTCCCTAAAACCAATACTAGCCTTTTCTCTGATGCTGAAGGCTAGAAATGGAGCTTTGGATTTGATGTTGTTTCTTGAAGAGACTTTTTCCCTCAAGTCTTCTGCTAGAACCTAGAATCTACTCTGTGTGGTAAACCAATTCTTTGTCTCTGTCTCTGCCTTTCTGTCCTCTGCTTTTCTGATTCTGTCTCTCTGCCTCTCTGCCTCTGTCTTTCTGTATCTCTGTCTCTCCATTTCTGTTTCTCTCTCTCCTCTCTCTCTCTCTCTCTCTCTCTCTCTCTCTCTCTCTCTCTCTCTCTCTCTCTCTCTTCCTCTCTCTCTCTCAGTGTGTGTGTGTGTGTGTGTGTGTGTGTGTGTGTGTTTGAAGATCGAAGGTCAACAGCAAGCATCTTCCTTTGTCAGTCTTTAAGGTTTTGAGGTAGCCTCTCTTAATGAACATGAAAGTCACAGATTTGACCAGATTGGCTGGCCAGTGAGCCTGGAATCCCTCTGTCTCTGTCTCCACCCTTAGCTCCGGGATTACAGTTGCAGGCTGACCCACCTCACTCTTGTGCATGGTGTAGATTGAAGTCCTGTGCTCATGCTTGCATAGTAGGCACATAACCAATTGTGCTACCTTATGCCCCAGCCTTTTGGTTTCTTCTTTTCATAAAACTTGGCGATGGATTTCTGCTATTCCCAGCCAAGGAATAAATACATTGGCTTATAGAAGATATGAGTCTCTCAAGTTTTGATAGATGTTTCTTCATTAATTAAATCTAAACATTTGCTTCTGACAGACAGGTGAAATAACGATTTTTAGTTAGTGGTAAATGACTGATGAGCAGAACTGCTTTCACTTGATCATTAACTTAGAGATTTGGGATTTAAGGGAAAACATATTGGGCATGATGGACTTCCCCAATATTTCAACAACTGTTATATAAATACCTTAAAATAAAGCCATCCAAGAGTATCCATATAATTTACAATTGCTAACACTCAAAGACTGACTCTCTAGTAATTGTGACCTCACCAGCATCAGGACTTTTAGGTCACTGACGCATGGAGAATTAAACTTTGCAATAGTAGTCAGGGTCAGAATTTGCCCTTCTGACAGACTCATTAGCAGTCATATTATATTGGCTTTTACTCCATTCTCTCACTTACTTATATTGAGACATCTTGGAATTCTGAAATAGGTAGATTTAAGTGACTGACATCAACCTTAAGAAGAGACCCAACACAACCTTTAGACTGGCGACCCATTGTTTGTGCACTGTCAATATGTCCTGAATTCTTAAAAGGTAAGCAAGCAATTCTATATGAACATGAATTCTACACATATGATCTATATATTTAGGCAACTAATTAGAGTCTACTAATGTTGACTGTTGAAGGATCCATCTCATCTGTGTCATATGAGAATAGAGAAGAAATGATTAATGAGGAAAGAGCCACCGAACATACAATGATTAAAATATTAGAGAGAGCTTGGGAATGAATGGCAATGAGGTTTCTGAATTGAGCAATGGAGTATGATGTTAATAGCCAGCATCATAAAATGGGACAGAGGGAAACAAAGAGGGAGAAGAAGAGGGAGGAGAAGAAGGAAGAGGAAGAAAAAAGACAAGAAGACAAGTGGGAGGAGGAGGAAAGAGAAAGAAATGGAAGAAAAAGAAGGCGAATTAGGGGATAAGAAACAGTATTTAATGAGAAAAATAATCCATATTATAAAATAACTGTATAGAGATAAAAATAAGATCTGTGGAAAGGGGTAAGGCAGCATTTTCTTTTGTCTAGAATTGAATAAAGGGACACATTTTAAATATAAACAGTCATAACTAGCCATTGATAATATGGCATTAGAGAATGAAATTCTGAGATAATAATAGTGAGCACAAGGCTGGATTCCATTTTTTAAGACATAAAGCTCTTGATTTCAACTAAGAGATTTCCAGGGATCATGTGGTAATTTCTGCAAGAATGTTTGACCATTATCCCTAGGGATCCTACTGGTATCTAGGTAGCAGAGATCAGTGAACCTGCTCAGTGTATGACAGAGCACTGGAATACACCCATGATAAAGGATAGTTCATCCAAATGCCAATAATAGTCAAACAGAGAAACCTTCTTCCAATAGGAGCATTTCTTAAGTACTTTAGAACTGGTGTCCTCAACTCTAAAGCAGGTCTAAATGATTAGATGATTGCACAAGCATTTAAGGCTTTAATAGGTTACCTCATCCAAAGTTCATTGTGTTGGTAAATCCTTGGGATCTCTACCCATGTGACTTTTCTTAAAACCATTATGTGTGGTTGACTAATACCCTAAAATTTAATATCATGGTAAGTTGAAATAATATGTCTTTGGCAGATAATATGCTAGGACCTTTGGTTTTCTAGTCCTCTTTTGTGGGGAGCAGTCAAGACTGGATGAAAAATGGAAGAGAGAGCTCCCATTAGAATGGTTTGGATTTTGCTTCAACTCTGAAATCCCCTGAATAATAACATTCCCCCTGAAATATTCCCTGCAACAGGTTCTTACAAGTTGGATGTGCAGTGGGTCCCAGGTTAGGACTAAAATATCTCTGGCAGAAATGGTTTTCAGGTAGTCAAATTGATTCCATTTTACCTGGTGTTTAGGGGTGGATTATTTTGTGTCTGGATAGAAGGAGAGATGCACAAATAGCTATTTTCTAGATATAAGTATATATAGATAGATAACTAGATAATTAAACAGATTTACTTAGATATATTCTAGATGGATGATATAGATAGATAGAGATAGATAGAGAGAGAGATAGTTGACAGACAGACAGAGAAACAGAGACAGAGAAGCAGATAGACTGACAGATACTAGATGTATGGTAGATATTTTGGGAGTACCTCTAAGTAAAGATCAGCAGATTTGCTATTGGAAATGTATATATACATAATTACAAAGGTAGTCATTAGACAGACAGATAACAAAGAAAAATGACAAATATATACAAAGAGACAGAAATATAGATAGGTAGATGCCTTAGCTACCTTGCCTTTGCCACAATTAAACACTATGGCAAGGCAACTTATAAAAGAAAGCATTTAATTTGGCTTACACTCTCAGAGTGTCAGAGTAATGGTGGAGCAAAGGAATAGTTCAGAGCTCACATCTTGATTCACAATTATGAGGCAGAAAAAAGAAACAATGAGAACCATAAGTCTTTTGAAACTTTAAAGCACCCGCCAGTGACATACCTCTTCCAACAAGGCCACACCTCCTAGTCCTCTCCAAACAGTTCTATCAACTGAGGACCAAATATTCAAATATATGAGCCTCTGAGGGGCAGTCTCACTCAAACCACTGCTGCATAATTGATGCAGATGCAAAATGCAGATGCAAAATGCAGATGAAAATTATGCAGATGCAGAAGCAAACACAGAGACAAAGAAGAATATGGATGCAGATCCAGATATGGATATGAATGCAGACATAGACAGAGAGAGGAACAGTACAGATACAGAGATAGATACATATGGAGACACAGACCAACACAGATTCAAATGATGCAGAGGCAGAAGAAACACAGAGACAGAGAAGAATATGAATGAAGATGTGAGTATGGATATGGATGCAGAAAGAGACAGTACAGATACAAGGAAAGATCCAGATCTAGATGCAGACATGGATGCAGATGCACATGCGGACATAGACATAGATGCAGATGACACATAAACTACACAGATACAGGTACAGATACTGGGGGCACATCTAACCAAATAACATCAGATTTAAAATAGAAATATGCATATGTATAAACAGAGAGAAAGGTCATTATCTAAGTCAGTACATAGACAGATATATAGACAAGTATCCATTGATGCTCAAGCAGATAAATACATAGTTAGCTGGACAGAAAGGCAAATGTGTTGACTAATAGATAGACAGACATGGAGATGGATAAATGGATAGCTATATACATGATGATTGGGGTGAATATAGCAGATTTAATAATGGAGGTGTGTGTGTATAAGCATGTGTGTGTGTGTGCACGCACATGTGTGTGTGTGTGTGTGTGTGTGTGTGTGAGTGAAAAGATAGACAGAAAGTCTATAGGTGGAAAGTTAGATGACAGACACATTGATTTAGGTATATAGATAATTAAGCAAACAGATAAGTGAATGAACAGCTGAAAAGATGGATGGTTAGGTAGGCAGGCAAATAGTATATATTTGGGCATATCTATAAGCATAGGCAGGAAATTTACTAGTAAAAAAGATATTTATTTGAATGACTGCATATGTTATAGCTGTATATTATCTGTTTTCAAAACATCATAATATATATTGATGGTCTTGAGAAATATAATTATTTTGTCACCAGACTGTCACAAATGGTGTGTGGGAAGCATGTGTGTGTGTGTGTGTGTGTGTGTGTGTGTGTGTGTGTGTGTGTGT